>JAJHUR010112683.1:2670-14830 GCA_027495735.1 Lutjanus campechanus | reverse complement strand
ATTTCACAGTGTTAACCACGTGTTCAAAGGCTTTCTGGCAGCACCTAATACAACCACTAGAGGGTGCAGCTGGTGCTCTCCACCATTACCTTTGCCGGTATTCTCTGCTGGCCTCACCTAATTTTACTGCTCATCCACTAAACTGATATCTGGTTTGTCGCCTACCATTTGCCTATATCCATGTGAATGCAGCATTGGTTTGTTAGGTTAAATATTTGAGCTTTAGTCAAAATGCAAAATGTAATACCCTTTTTAATGTGGACACTAATATGTGCATCACTAGTCACCACTTTGTAATATGTCTAATTACTTATGTTATACATATGGTTTATGTTGTATCTATGTTTTTAATCGATGCTGATTGTTGCCACTCTCTGGATAGTAAAGAGTGCAATACTCTAGACCATCAAAACCCTGTTGTTACTGATTACAAAAACAGTAATCTGTGGTAACAAAACAAGTGATTTAATGCAATTTTATGTATTAAACATATTTATTCATGTGGGATCAAAAGCCCTGTAATTAATGTAAAATAAGGTAATGCACTGCAATTTAGACAGATAGAAAATGAATCTGCTATGAATTCAAACAAAGTTCTGCAGTTGTCTAATCAGAGATGGATTATGTTGATTAGCTGATGTAAATTTGAGTGAAAAGTCTGAGTGGTAAATCACTCTAAATGTACTCATCAGTTACCCTCCGGCCGTGGCTCTCTGAGTCTCACTCTCTTGGCAGAGCTGATTTGTCTTGTACCTCTGTGTGTTAGCAGAGGTTGCTGTGGCCTGCATGGGAGAAGTTGGCTAGTTTGTCTTTGGTGCAGAGGGAAGGTGAGCCGGCGCTGAGGAGTGAGGCTCATCCATCCAGGTGGCTGCTGACAGGGCCAGATAAGCATCTCACCCTGGGCAAAAATAACACAGTGTCCCATTGAGACCTGATAATTACACGGGCCCACTGCCACACCAGGCCTGATGTATGGCCCCAGATAGCCATCTCACACCCGCTAAGCTGCTGCGCACACACACCGAAACACTTCCACTTAACACATGGGTTGAATGAGTGCACACACATACCCAGCGAGGGGCCATATCACTTCTATTATAGATCTGGAAAATGCATCTGCAGCCAACTTTAGCTGTAACAGAACAGAGAGGTATGAGGTTTCACTTTACTGAGAGCATTAGCACAAGCGGTGAAAAATAAAGTTTCAAAGTGTTAAATTGCACTCCGCTGCAGGTGTACAAGAGTCTTTCAACACGGACTTTCGCGAGATAAGAAATATCACTGACACCTAGCGTGACGGGGGAGATGTTGGCGGACTATCTCTCCTTGTCACCAAACATGCCACTCGCTGATGCTACACACTCAACACCCTGTTCAGAGCCTTGTCCCCACAAATAACCCCCAGTCAAATATTAGGAATAGCAAACATCATTTAGCATAGAGATGAGGTGTTTATCAAAGCCTCCACTATTGAACCATCTGCCTCCAACATTAAAATTTCAAGTGATTGAGCACTAAATCTAGCGAGCGCTTTCACTTGGCTCTCCGAGTTCTGAAATATGCCTCACCAGGAAGTGATTGCCACAGCAAAATACACATGAAAGATATATAGTTGGATTTCAACAGCGGGCACTAAATCTTCAGTCGTGTATTCGGGTAAACTAATATCAGAGCTGTATTCAGACCAAATCAGGCAGTGGGGCGATTAGTGCAGGGTTGTGTGGCGGTGTGGGCGTGTTTATTTGTGCTTAGAATCTCGCTGCTGTGAAACAATCAGAAAATAATGTTTTATTTTTCAGATTTTATCTGCTTTCTCACTACCTCCCCTTGCTCTCTTTATTCACTCTAGCTCACTAAACCACCGTTGCCCTCCCAACAGATGGACACAAACCAAAGGAAGCTTTTTGGTGTCCTTACTTTGCATCATAAACTGCAAACCAGCCTGGACTTGATACACAAAATAAAGCAAGCAAGGACACAACTGAGAGATTATCATCATTTGGTCCGTGAACTCTGCCTGGATAGCACCTGGTTTCAGAGATATTTCAGGCTGACTGTGGAACAGCCTGATCTCTGGCTTACTGTACATTGGCTACCACGGCATGACCTCTGGTTTCACGAGAAGTTGACTCTTGTTCAACTTTTCACCACAGGGCCACATTCTTAAACACAATTCTTATTTTAGGTGATTTTACACAAATGAAAATACGTATACTTATGAATATTATATTCCATTCCTGCCACATTCTGGCAATAAATTCCTGTAAATCTTACACACTGTAAGCTAATCCACCTAAGGTAAGAATCATTCTGAATAAGTCCTGCCTTTGTTTTGGATATTATTGTTGTGCTGAGGTATCTACGCAATAAGCTACTCGACACAAAATAGTCTAACTTGATTGACTTCCGAGGAGAAATAACTGCTGGTGCAAGTTGGCCGCCTCTAAAAAGCTATTGTCAGCTGGCCTGGCGAGCAAAGTGATTGGCAGCCATCACAGGATTACATTAATACCATTGTGAGTGTATTAAGAGTTCCCTCCCAAGAGTGTGAAGTACAAGGCCAAGCTATTGTGTGAACATGCAGGTGATCCATTCTTTTCTAAAGTCGCCATCCTTCATCTGATGAGCTGACGTGCTGACAGTCATGGCTAATATGGACCATTGTGTGTCCCATGGGACCGGCAACATCTGATATGGCCACCTGGGGGCAAGTTCACAGAGAGGGGGAGAGTTCACGGCATGTCTGGCATTGTGTCGTGGTCCCCTGGGCATAAGCACCTATGATTTATGGTAGGGTACTGTACTGCTATCATGTAACTGGTCACTTCCTAATGTTAGCTACAGTCAGGACAGTGAAGCAGAGACTGTAGAGAAAAAATCAATACATTCCACAAACACACATTTGAAAAACCCCTGAAATGACGACCACAGATAGTTTACTGTGCACCGTATTATCTCACTGTCAGTGTGCCATAGAGCTTTGTTATTGGTGTTAGCTTAGCATCTGCTATCAACAGGAATTTTAGCCACCAAAACACAATGAGAAAGATATCAAAATACTGAGCACGATGTAATTACTGAAACACAATAATGAGAAGAGGTCACTCAGTAGAGTGCAGATAACAACAGATGGTGAACAGATGGTGAAGCACCTACTGCAATGGCACCACAACCGGCAGATGCGACCAGCTGGGATTTGAAAAGTTCCACCAACATTAACATGACTTCCACATACGTATAGTGGCCCTGAGCTGAAGTTGCTGATCACTCACGGTCCATAGTGGTCAGTTAAGAAGAGTGAGAAGTCAGCTGTCAATGGTTGTATAAAACAGAGCGGTCAAAAAATAGAATTACTGCCTCACAGTTGTTTGTCTCCACCAACCAGTCAAGTTGCAGTTTGCATCCACGTCTGTCCAGACTGATATAATGTACATAGTGAAGACTTTGAAGGAATTTAATATGGAACTTACCACTATATTGACCTGTGACTTTGAAGGAATTTAATAAAAGGTATTAATTGTGATTTTTTTGCAAAATGGAAATGATCAGTATACATGTGTGATTCCACTGAATAATTTCCAGTGAGAAACATGCTGGCTTCACCTCGAGACTATTTTTAAAGAGGAGCACAGAGGCCTGATAGAGAGCTGAACACTATGATGTCACAGTGAAGTTGACCTTTAACCTTTTGATTGTAAAATGTCATCACCTCATTTTATCCTATTAGATATTTGTGTGCAATTTTGTCACAATTAGCATATGAATTGAGTTATGACCAAAAATGTGTCCATCCTTGGGTCCAAGTGGACACTTGTACCAAGTTTGAAGAAAGTCCCTTCAAACATTCCTGAGATATCGCCTTCATGAGAACAGGACTGTTGTGCTCACAGTGACCTTGACCTTTGAGCTTTTTTAAAAAATAAATTTTTTGGGCTTTTTTTTTAGCCCTGCACATGGGGTGCACGCCCCACCAACCAAGCCACTGGGACGCCCCAGCTTTGACCTGTGTGAACCAAAACCTAATCAGTTCATCCTTGACTGCAAGTGGTCATGCTAAGATTGAAGAAATTCTCTCAGAGCCTTCCTGAGATATTACGCTCAAAAAAATGGGATGACCATGGCTGTCGCTGGTGTCAGGGCATGAAGAAAGGTTTCTCAAGGTTTTTCAAAAATTGTGAATCACAGAGGTCCTTCAGCATACAATCATGAATGTGCACAGAAAAAAAAAATTAAGCCGATCAGTCTAGTAGTATTCGAGACGAGCTGCGGACAAGCTGCAGGTCCATTGATCACGTACGCACATACGCACACACACACAAACATTATCCACAAAATTCAAAATCTAACAATCTAAATGTATGTTATACTATTATCTTATCACATCAAGCTGCCAACTTGTGCTAAAGTACAGGACTTAAACTTTTAAGGTTAAGCAGTGTGTAGGACAGCCTTGTTTAGCCTGGGGTCAACAGGCTGAGACAACATGTGCAGCCATAGAAGTGAGCCATCAGAGCCTCCTAGCCACAGAAAAAGGCCTCATTAATCTCAGCCACCCTGACAGCACTATTGTAACCTCATAAATAGTCCAGGCCCATATCTGATACTCCACAGTGACGGGTGGGGAGATGGAACAGAGATGTACAATGCTGGGGTTGTACGTAGGTGATATCAATCTATACAACTATGCAAGCGCACACACACAGAAAGTAATATCCCCCAGCTTTCTTATACAACAAACCTCTTGCCACTTGCCACCCAGTGCCGATCACAAAAGAGAAGAGGATGAGATTACTGTTGCTGAACCTGAACCTACAGGTCTGGTTTCCAAGCACATGTTCTTTGGCATAAAACACATTCCTTGAGGAAATAGGAAACAAAAGTTGTACCTGCAGAAAAAAAAAAACACATGAACCACGGACTAATACACTGACAAATTACCTCACTGTATGCAGAATCAGCTGAGGTGAGTTAGTATGAGTGGAATGGATTTAATCCTTTTTTTCAACACCAGCTTTTGATATTGCGTCATGTTCTGGTTTCCTGGAGCACGGCTGACTGCATATTCCCTACCAAAATATGTCACGTTGAAGTAGGATGTAGCTCTATAGGATAAAGTAATTGTCATCTGTAAAACCACCACAGGTGTTTGAGAAGCAGACCGTGAAGACAGCCTGTCAATATGTTCACGATGTTGGCAATTTGTCTCCCATATGTTCACTGTGGGATTTAAATAGGTGTCTGCTTTTTTTATTACTTTCGCTCCACAGTCATGGACCCTTTTAACTGACCCAACTGATCAAACGAGTCATGCAAATGGACAATCGCTGCCTTAAAACGGAACTTAACACAAGAAGTTGTGTACATAGGGTTGACATTCAAATGATTAAGTCATAAGAATACTTATGCTAGGCAATGACAAGGTGAGCATCAGTAGTCATACTGTTGCATTTTTTTCCAGGAGTCATGACCAGCCCTCTGTCTCCGATTGGATAAATGCATGTTGCCTTTGTCGGCTTGGGTCGCTTGGGTTGGCCAGGTTTAGGCATGAGCAGTGATGATTGGTTGGGGTTAGGTAAGAGTATCAGAGCAAGCCAATTAGAGTCAGAGTAGGACAAGTCATGCTTGCACCATTCTGTAAAAAAAATATTGCAAACTGTTTACTGCCTCTAGAAGCCCCCTAGGCTAGCAATTTAGCAAGCTAGTGAGTTGGTAATATAATGCAGGAAATGTAAAGACATCATGAGAACCATCCACCTGAAAATGAACGTCCATGGGCATCACCATGTGTGAAAATGACACGTCACAGCCTTTACAGAAAATTTCCATTTTGGAGATTGTGAATACTATATGAGGAGAGCATTGAAATGAACTCTTTTTGAAAAACAACCCCATTTGAAGGCAGCATCAGTCACATTGGTACTTGGAGCTAAATGTTAATGTTAGCATGCTAACATGCTCACAGTGACATGCTGATGTTGAGCAAGTTAGCAAGATTTGCTAATTAGCACCAAACACACACTGGAAAAAAAAAAGCCTCATTTTGACCCTATGCTGGCGCTACAGGAGCTGCTAAAGGATCTTCGAAGGATCCATCCTGTGCTGAACATGAATGTCTCATACCAAAATATGAACCAATCCATCTCGCAGATGTAGGCTACAGATATTTCACTGGATAAGTAAAATTTTGACCCGCTGGTGTAGGGAGATAAAAAAGTTAGGGGATAACCACAGTGTGATTCATATGCCCACCTCTCTGTCACCCTCTCCAGTTCAAACTGTGACTCTCAATGTTCATGACACGTTCATGAAGAATTGTTCTGAACATACAGGACAATTTTAGTGTGTGCGGTTTTGATTGTGCAGTTCACTCTGTTACCTTGTATTTATTCAACTGGCTTTTTTGGCTTTAACAAGTCTTCAGTTTAAGTGGACTAGGTTTTAAAAGCTAACACAGACATATTAATTAAATTCGGTAAAGGTGCATTTAAGTTCTCTTTTTTGAGTGTACTCTGGGGTCCATGAATGTCACTCATTTACACATGAAATTGTAATATATTTGAATGTTTTCCTCAGTTTTTAAGGACTAGTGTGTAGGATTTAGTGGCATCAAATGTGTAAGAGAACCTACAGTGGCTGTAGATAGGCCATAGACCAGTGTTTGGTTTGTCTGTTCTGCACAACTGTAGAAGTGGAACATGGCAACCTTTGGCTCTAAGGTAAAACACAATGATTCTTATTTTCAAGTGATTATGCACTAATGAAAACATACTCACAAATTTTCCATTCCTGCCATATTCTGCAAATAAATCCCCATCAGTCTTACACACTGGACCACATTAAATGTTTCTGAAATGCTGAGCTAAATGACTCTTGGTTTCCTTTTTCTTGAGGACAGCCACTATTGCTACTGTTGTTTTTTCTCCCGCTGTTATCATCTTGCAGTTTAACTGACTGTAACAGCTTTTCTTCCACTAAAAGTCCCTCCCCCGCTGAGCCCTCCCCATCTTCTCAGCATCCTGTTCCTGGCTGATACACCTCAGCACATGGCTGCCAGCAGGGGAGGACATCCACACCACTGACCCGTGAACCTGTCAAACCAACCAACCTTTCCAAAAAGCTGTAGGCTACTTTTATGGCAAACAGGGGTGGGTTGTTGCATAGCTATCAGGAAGTAAATGAATGTAGGTCAGTACTGGTGTCAGCCTAGAATGAGAGATGAAACACTCCTGTGTGCACTATTTCTAACATACAGCCTAACATTTAGGCTAATATTCTTGACTAAACCTGGCCTGTTCTGGTAGACAAGACATCAAGATTTGGGAATGAGAATTGGCTGTTTGTTTGTTGTTTTTTTTTTTTTTTGTTTTTTTTGCCCGGTTGGTCTAATTTTTAGAGATGTTATCATGGATGAGAGTAGCCATATATCACTTCTCTTGACCACACCACATTTTGGGTGAAAACAAGCATCATTAGTACCAGCACCAAATAGAGAAGACTAGTGTCATTTTCATGCATGCTGATGTCGGCAATGTAATTGGTTTATCATTATGCTACAACATCTTACAAAGTGTCAGAAATACATCACCTGGAGATTCAATAAGGTATACAGTATGCATATGTCAGGATGTACCACCTCCAACCACCCAATGGAGTCGTTCTTCCACTTTGATGGAGGCTCACCACTATTTCTTTATTTTTTTTATATAATGACACCGATTGTTGATCGGTAAAGACGTAGCATGATTGTTCACCTGACTGGCCAGAGGATTTGGGCTCCTAATAGCTCAACAGTGGCGCGGTTTTCTTTTAGGCATTTTAGGCATTTAAATTGCAAAGACCTCTGAATTTGTATTGACCACCAAATTAAATTAGAGTGGTTGTTTTCACCCAAAAAGGGGTGAGGCATGACGCATGAGCAAAGTGCATGGGTGGGTTGTTCTCATCTATGTTCTCAGACTCTAAAAGTACAAAAATAAGACACGAGTTGTAATAAGTAATAAGTTATCCTTTAATTTTGCCCTGCTCTGTTGCCCAAGAAACTTTTTCCAAAGTGATACTCATACTTTTATCAGCTGTTTCTTTGGTTCTCATTAGATTCATTAACCATAATTCAGCTGAGGCAGTATTAGCTTCCCAGAATCCTCCATCCCTCCTTCACTTGATCTCTATTAAACATCTGCTGAAAGCAGATGAAGTTCATGCAGTGTTTTTAGCAGCAGAAGTCAGAGCCCCATGCAGCGAGGGGTCAGCACTGATGGAGGACTGTACTGCTCAGAGAGGCGGGGCAGAAAAATCCTGTCTGGGTCATGACGGGTCTCTGGCCCACGACAGCCCCCCATCACTCACCCCACCCCTGCTCCCATGCAGCCCAGGAGCAGTGTGTCAGGAGCTGTTGATGAACTTGTTTTCCAGACAGCCGTGCTACCTTGGCCCGCGGTTGAGAGTTTGGGAATGCACCCAGTGGGACCTGAAACTGAACCACCTGCTGCACTCGCCCACTCCACTCCCTGACTCCCAGCCTTCTCCGTTTACCAAACACCGGTTTCTAAGAACACTCAGCCACCGCTATTTGCCATTTGGCATGGTGCGGCTGCGTCTGAGCTGTATTTGTGTTTGTGTATTCTGTGTGTGTGTGTGCAAGTGTCCATCTGTCCATCCAGAGCAGGGGTTATATGTGTACAAATGTGTGTGTGAGCGTGTTATGAGGGGTGAAGAGACAAGCAGCTGAGGCCTAATGAGCTATAATGAGGTCTAATAGTGGAAAAGCCATCTAGAAGCCATGACCTTGGCATTATGACGGATGCCCACAACCATAACACATCTAAAAACAGCCTGGGAAACAAGCTAAAACACGCCGCCTTCTCACATGGTGGTAAGTCATCGTCCATATTTCATTGGAGGTGTTGAATTACCTCAGAGTTAGCTGTGATTACGGATTTTGCGGTAAATCTGAAAATTGGCCTTCAGAGGTTCGTTTTGATGAGAATACCATTTCCATTAGACCATTTATGAGAATAACAAAGATAGTTAGGCATGTTAATCATGTTGATAATGACACAGGAGAAGGTGTCTTGTTCATAACATATGTACTGCCATTTGGTGAGTGTTTTTATCCAAAGTTCAGACTGCATATATATTTAGCGTGGGTGGCCAGTGTGGGAAGTGAGCCCACAGTATATTGTTGGCATTTAGATTACGTTTCCTTAAGAGCATTTGCAGACCATAGTTTGGATTATGCTTTTATCATCATCTAAAAAGTGCATGAAAGTTGACCTTTTACAGAACTTTCCACTGTATATTATGGTTTTTTATCAGTGGATGAAGTTTCCTCGCTTTGTCATAGATATGTAGTATGCATGTAAGTAGCTGTTCTGATTTTGTTCTTACTACTTTTAGGACTTCTCATTCGTGTCAGCTTGAAGTTAAGCATAACTATGTTCACACGTTCATTCTTGGCCTTCGATAAATTAATTTAAGGACCTTTCACAAGTTCTTTCTGGAGCATTCAACTGTATCTCATATGACCAGGCAAAAACGTCAGTATTGGACAACTCACCCTTCCTGAGTCCCGCCCCTTGTCAGTCTGCACCCCAATGACAGCTGAGCAAGCTTGGTACCTCGGTCAACTTTCTCCTTTCCCATATACTAATACTGTATATGTGCTGGGCTTGTCTATGTGGAAAAGAAAACCAAATTTTGAAGATGGTAACAACAAAATGCTAGCTAACAAGCTAGCTAATCTACATCAAAAATTAGCTAGCTGGTTAGCAAGCATTTTTCTACCATATATGTTGCTTTTAAAATGAGAAACTTGACCGAGGTACCAAGTTTTCTCAGGTGTTAGGGGTGGGATTTATGAAGCATCAATTCTGCAAAATTCTTGAATGATGGCATTCAAGATTATTATTTGTCCAGTGCCAACATTTTAAAATTTCTCACTTTCAATGATATCTCCACATGGCAGCTATAGTATGTTTAAGGTCAGGGAAAGATTGTGGTTATCGCAAATAAGTTGTGGTTATGTAACCATGACAATGATCTCCTGACCTTAACAAATTACTCATTTTAACTCAAACCGCAATGTTTCCCTACTCCTAGCTAAATAATTATTTTAACCCAAGCCATGTTCCTTCCCTAAACCGAACCAAGCTGTTTTTGCGCCTAATCCTAACCAGACCAACTGTAACCAAAGCTTGTTGTCACATCAGGAAACAGATCAATAACTGACTGTTGTAACTGATTTGGAAGGCACAGACAAATTATGAAGTCCTGTTGATAAAGGTGTCAGATAAGAAAGCACTTTAAACTATGGTAAAAGTACTCTTAAAGGACCAAACACTTTGCCGTACCCTCCCCTTCCAAGAATGTAAGAGAACCTACAGTGGCTGCAGAACTCTGCAGACTCAGTAGATAGAAACACCTCTTTCTCACATTGTACTGAAAACACAATAATTTTTATTTCCAGTTGCTTGTACACTAATAAAAACATACTTATGAGTATTGTATTGAATTTCTGCCATATTCTACCAATAGATCCCTGTAATTCTTACACACTGGACCATTAAAATAGGCAACAATAACACTAGGTTAAGAATAGGGAAAGATCATTTCAGAATTTCCTGTTGTACATGCACAAGTTACACAAAACCATCCATCCCACCAGCCTCTCCCCACTTACATCCCACCACACTACATAAAGAGTACACTCCTTAATGAGCTGGCGCTGAGCCTTGGCATTGGGTGTAAATTGTGAAGTGCAAATTCATCAAATATGAATACTGGGATGATATTGGGCTGCATATCCATATAGTTAGTATGGTTGAAAAGTTTTGTCAAATTGTAGATACAGCAGCATAAAGATGTGCATAATTATGCATTGAAGTGATGATAATGTCACTGATAATCACTGTTAATAGTTTTAGCTCTAAAGCTGTTTTTAGTCTATTTTTTTCTCTCATGAATACATTTCTTTTAAACCACAGCTCCCAGAAGCAATTGTTTTGTATTCATCATACTATAATAGTATTGATTAGAGTACTGCCATATGCTAGCTGTTATTATGAGTTAGTCCTTTTGTGAGAGTGTTTGCTGATTTCTCTCACACTTACAGTATTTCTCTCTGTCTGAAGACAGATCGGTATCTCACAGGTTTCCCCCAGTCCAGTCTCGGCAGGTCAGAGACGTGGCAAGAGGTGAGCTAAAAGGCTGCCCATATGGACTGCAGCTGATTTTCCTAGTTCAGCACTCACACACACTCTCTCATATACACACACTCAGCCTTGTTCACGCTGCTGAGGCTGACAAGGTAATGCCTTTTATGGGGCAGCTAACACAAACAGTTCACAGGCCATAAGTCCTTGTCTCATCGGTTTTTGTTTGACCATAAATTACAAACTAGAGCACCCATGGGACCCTATTAATTTAACCAGAAATATAGAGGCGACATAACAACAGAGCTGTTTGAAAGATTATCTGTGTGCAAAGGGGACATTTTACTTACTTACTCATACACATTACAAATACACAGTTTTTGTGCATGCCACCAATACTAATTTATATCACTCATAACTCATTCCTGGGAATTGGGACAAAACCGTATTTCGAGGGGGTTTTGATTTTTTTTTTCTCTCTGTCTTGGAGGTGGTATTATGTTACATTTTTTCATTTCACAGCAGAGTTGTAGTGAGTAGCCATTTTATTGGTTAAAATTGCTGAGAGTTTCTCTTACTGCTAATCAAAATACACATTTATAAACCATAATTCTTATTTAGCTTTGATTTAGACGGGCTACGGCATTGTCACGATACAGTTGTGACACATCTAATAGCAGTATTATTTAATGAATTTATGAAAAATTAGAAAGCTTACAAGTGCTTGAGCAGTATCCCTGCCTTTTTTTAAACCAGGAAGTGAGACAGGGTCCTTAGGGTATAACTTAACATTTTTTTATGCCTGATTAAATTAATGATTTTGTGAAAGATCTGACAGAGTTGACAGAAATCTGGGACAAAACTTTAAAGGGCCAACATTTTCATTAAAAAATCAATTAATTTTAAAACAAAGATGATCATAATAGCACATTTTTACACTTATGTTATCAGTCAGTTCTGTTACTTGTTACTTGTCTGAGACAAGTGTGTTTTCTGGCGTAGTGTAGAAA
>JAJHUR010112681.1:1330-16614 GCA_027495735.1 Lutjanus campechanus | reverse complement strand
TTTTTTTTTCCATCACCGGGCAGATATCATATTATGGAGGAAAAACTGTCGGCACTCATACTTATTGGTACTTAACTGAAAATCAGCTTGTTAGTATTCTGACCTTTGTCTCCTTAATTTGACAAGTGCCAAATGTAGAGGGGGGAAAACAGACAAAATTTCATTGTGTCGTTTCACCTGAAGACACATCGCTGATTGTAACTGCTCTGCAAACCTCTGGATATGCGCTACATTTTTTCAGCAACTAAAAAACTTCATACCCTCTGATTTCAGAAAATATAATCAACAAAATATAAATGCAGCAATTGTTTTGCTACCATTTCTCATATTAAAGACTTACTCTATGCACACAAAAGGTTTATTTCTCTCAAAGTTTGTTCCAAATTTGTTAAAAACTATGTTGCACTCCTTGTGAAAATAATCCATTCACCTGACAGTTGTGGCATATAGAGATGCTGATTAAACACTTGGCAGCCCTTAGACCGATTTTATTGTGGGGCCAGTTGTTTTGTCAAAGGGGACATTTGACCTGCAGAGACAAAGAAAGTGACATTGTGAAAGCTTTACATTTTTTTTTAGCTTAGTATAAAGTAACAGTGCACAAAAAATAACATAAAATTCCATGATTGGTATGTCTTTCAGTAATATGGTGTCTGTGCTAAATGATTTCAAGAAAGTTACTATTTTATTATTATTGTTGACTCTTGGAGGAGAGATAACAAGGGGGTCCAAACTTCTGTTGGCCCTCCCCCAAATACACCCTGGACAGCTGGATTGTTGCTGAGGGTTTGCATTGCAGTGGCCACAATAAAATGCCACAAATGTCAGTTTGCTTATGGGAATGCAGGGGAGTGGCCATTGGCAACACGCACACGTCTTTACTGTTGATTGAGGCTGTGACTCCGCCCTTTCAAAGTTCACTACCAAGTTGAACTCCATGCAAAGTGAAGATGCCAATTTCTGACATATTTTAGCGCAAAAACAAAATTGTTATAAGTGGTGTTTATGTTTTTGTTGAATATATATTTAAAAAATATATAGAAGTCACTATATTTGGGTGCTTTAGAATTACTGTAACAAGAAGCCCATGAGCTGCATGAACACAAATTCCATACTGGTCAGGTCAATACATATATTATATATTTTATATACAAATGGATAAGGATTTTATGATGATGTGTCTGGTGGCAGTTCAGATTACATTTGTTTTGCCATTTCAATTTGCCAGCAGAGTAACACAAATATCACTTAAAATAATTAAATGATTTTCTTGAAAATAATCCAAGCTAATCCATTCACACTTTGAGGCCACTGGAAAATGATTCTTTGTCCTTCCTGCAAAAAACAGAACAAGGTCAACAATTAGAGGGAGGGGACTTCCTAGACACACAGTGGGCCTCATGGTCGGTGAGTTCTAATAATGCTGTGCTGAGTTATTGGCCATAAAGCTGCTGTTTCACGACAATTTCAATGTCACTGTTTAAATTGTTAGTCAGCACCTGCTGCACAGTGAAAAATAGTTGTTGAAATACTGATGAAACCAGTGTTACTGGATAACCTAGACATCTTAAAAACATTTTTCACCCAGTTTGAACCTAGATGTCTGGATGTTTTTGGACCTGTGATAATAAAAACTGTGCTTCATGGCAATTATTTGATAATCCGACTTCATGGCCTGTTACACCAGCATTTAAAACAGAAAAAAAAACTTGGAGCAAAATGAATTCATGCAGGTGGAATTGCTTTAAACTTCTGCATCCAATTCAATTTTGATGAAATTTGACACAAAATGGTTTGGCTTGATTTGCAGACAGCTGTGAGACAGAACCAATGGTACAAATACTGGTGCAATGCCATTGTTCCAATGGCCCATTTCCTCTGAAACCCCAATTGTCAAATAGTCAGTCTATTAGTCTATAGTCTTATTTTAATCGAAACCCCAATCTTTTGCTAAACCTAACTCGATGGAGTTAGGACCCAGACTCGATGGTACCATACTGGTGCCATGGCATTTATCTGACAGCTCATTATAGCAAAACCCTAATGGTCTGAAAAATGTGCTATCAGACCAAAAGCCCATTGTCCAACTACCTGTTATCCCGAAACTGCAATTGCTTTGTAAGCTCATCGCTCTGGACATACGTACATAAGTTGACTGATGTAACTAACTTATTTTAACCCAAACCACAATCTTTTCCTAAACCTAACTCGATGGAGTTGAGCCATCGCTCCGAACTTAGATTCATATCTTGACTGATGTAATTAAGGCACTTACTTCAACCCAAACCATGATCTTTCCCTAAACCTACTAGATAGTTTTGTTGTCCTAACCTAACTAAACTCTGACTGTTTCACAACGTTCCAACATTCACAGTGCATATTATTGTTACCATGACGACTAGGTCACCTGGTTAAGATGACAAAGGTCACATGATTATGATGATGAAGGTCATCTGACAAAAGTTGAAATACACTGTGGTATTAAGGGCAAAGAAGGGACACTGTGTATTTTTGGAGCAGTGGGTTATTTTTGAGATACCAAGCTGTTGGACCAATAGGACATTTTTGAGCCTACTTCTCTTGAGTAAAGTGTGTTGGTCTTATTGTCCTTTTAGCAACTGAGCTAGCTAGCAAGCTCGCTAATTGACAGTTGGCTATTGTGACTGACTAGCATTAGCATCTTCCCAGCTGGCTGGTGTGTTAGCTCTCCAGCAGCAGTTGTTCATCAGCTACCTCTGCTAGCTTTCTAAGCATCCAAGACCTGATGTTGCACAAGTTCCAAAAAGACTTGCACGACTTTCCTTTAGTCTTATGATCTATCCGGAGACACAGTACATGGTTTGTCGTCCCAAAGTAGAGTCGTAACACGTTCTGCTGTGGCCTGATCGTGTGCCTCTGCCCTCTGTGTCTTTTGTGGCTCAGTCTTCCTCTATTCTCCTCCTCTCTGTCTTAGCTCACTTTATCTCTCTTTTCTTCCCAGCAGCTGGCTTGAATACTGATGGAGCTCTCTCTGGATC
Organism: Lutjanus campechanus; assembly: GCA_027495735.1. Classification (NCBI taxonomy): domain Eukaryota; kingdom Metazoa; phylum Chordata; class Actinopteri; order Lutjaniformes; family Lutjanidae; genus Lutjanus; species Lutjanus campechanus. Next base: position 13,597 of record JAJHUR010112681.1, on the reverse strand, counting down.
TGATTAAGCCCCCGCTCGGCAGAATCAGACAGTAGACATAAATATCTGGGGGCATCTGAGAGAGAGACGAGTCGGTTAAAGAGGACCGAGCGCAGATCGGGTTTCTACCCCTGATGAGAATCGATGCGACTTGACCGGTTGCAGAGTGACTCAACATGTCAGCTCTAAAGAGACCAGCCATTATATCATTAGAACTAATTTCATCTTCCTCTACTTGTGTCTCCATTGTTAGTCAGTCATTTAGTGAGGATGTGCAACCATTGTCATCATTTTTAATGTTGGAGGCTTTGAATTACCAAAGTGAGTTCTTTGTGTGTGTGTGTGTGGAGATGATAATGGTTCTAATTTCCACTTCCAAATAAAAGAAGTTGGGATTCAAAAGCTGTCGTAGGTCAATATTCATGAAGGCTATCAATTTTAGCAAGTGTCAAAAAATGCCATCAGTGTGAGAAGAACCAGGTTTACTAAACAGCCTTTTCAAAGTACAATCAGTTGTATCTAGCCATGCAGATAGTTTTGGTTTCATTTGCCTTAGGTGCCGTAATCACAAAAGGTTTTATGTTGCCATTAGAAGTTCTCCTAAATGGTGCTAAAAGTTTCTGGTATTAAAAGTTTCCTAATGCGTCTTTATAAAGCTGCTGTAAACATTTACTAATGACGGGAGAGAACTCCTGAGCTACAAGAACAGATCGAATCAGTCAGTTAGTTGAACTTTCTCACTCTGTCATGGTATACACTCGATTATTTAATGTACACTTCATGAACCATTGGACTGAAGAGCGCAGTTTGGTTTGGTAAGCTCTGATAGATGACTGAGAAGTCTGCACTGCTGCAAACTTGGGAGAGTTGTGCAACCCATCCTCACCAGTGTTGCTGAACTATTATCAGCACACCGAATCCTTATTAACTTGCAATCAGTTGTAAAAGTGCAAATACAGACCGGCAACAGCCCACTTATTGTGAGCAGGTCTCAAAGGCCCTGAAAACTTAATCTCTCAATCAGCTTCCTACTGTGGCTGAAAACAGCGTGTTCATGTTGGACATCATCTCTCAAAGTTATGGTTATTTTCCAACAGAATTATTGTATTTTGTCCCTCTTTTGTTTGTTTGTTTGATTTTGCTCAGCTAGAAAAAGACAAGGATGTGTCATATTTCTATTAAAGATGGGCCGATCTGATACTCAGTATCAGTATCGGTCTGATACTGGTCAAAATCACTGAATCAGATATCAGAAAAAAACACAAAGGTATCATTTGATATATTTCATTACATGCTTAAAAAAAGAAAAGTAAAACAGTCCAGTGCAATTTTGCATTCATGTGATTAATGTAAATGTAATAGTTTATTTTTGACTGATGCCGCTCAGAGTGTTAGACCAGAGAAACACCAGAGAGAATCTGGCCAGAATATAACACACTGTCAAATTGACACTAACATTTGTCACATTTTATTTTGCATCAGTAAATAAATACAAAGAGTGATATCACATGTTATAGAGGCTGTTTTGGACAGATATACAGGTGTGCCTTGAGAGTTTGGCTTTTGCTTTGGTGTGCCTTGAACACAAAACTTTGAAAACCACTGCTGTAGATAATCCACAGACCTCAGTGTCAACACTTTAGGGACAGTTTCTTTGGCAGAAAGTTGTCCAAATAGTGTTTCTTTATTCTTTCATCTTTTTGCAGTGGAAATGCAGTATTTATGCCACTTGTCTAAAAACATCTATGGCTTCTTTCGGGAGATTTGTATAAATGCCATCCAAAAAATGTCCATCAAGTTCATATCATCCATCGTATCATTTGTGTTGTACAATATGTTGTCCTTATCCAGCCAGTTGGGGAGATAATGCCTCTGTTTCATGGTGTTGAGTAATTTTAAGATCTCAGGCCAGCTCTCACTCTCTGGCACAGTGACATGCAGAGCTCCCTCTCCTCTAGCAGTGCTCAGATGTCTCCACTAGAGGCTCCCTGTTGAGTGCAACACACACATTCACTCCTCCTGTGGCCACACACACACTCTTCATTCACTCCCTCATGCTGTTCTCCTCAAACACACTCCTACAGAACAGGGACCAGGGTGGATTGCTATTTGGCGTTGCAGGGCATTAGCCGCTGATGTCTTAACACTTGTAAATGAACCCTCCGCCCCTCCTAATCTGTCACTTTAATGCACTATAGATTTTATTTCAGCCTCTGTAGTATCACATTCTCAATAATAATCATCAAGCCGACGCTGTTGTCCCCTCCTGCAGAAATTAAATCTCGCCGCTGAGTGCACAACTAATAAAAGATGTTGCCCGAGGAAATAAAAAAATAAATATGATGAATCATAAGCAGCGGGGATTTGTATTCAGATGCGAAAGACAATTACACAAAGAGTTTGAATTTATCAGCCGCTTCGCCTCTCAAAGGCTCAATAACGGGCCACCACCGCCGGGCGCTGGGAGCTGCATGCTCTCACACACACACACACGCACACACACACACACACACACACACACACACACACACGCGCACACACACACACACGCACATATCACTCTCATGGACATCTGCGCAGACAGTGTATAAACAAACACACTCATGCATATTATGCATAAAGCATCCAGGCACACACACACACTTGCTCTTGCACCCTGTGAAACACACACACAATCAAACACACACACACACAATCACACACACACACACGCTACCAAAGGGCTTCTTTATTTAAAATGTGAGTGCTTGATGTTGAATAATATTACTTGAAGATGTTCTTTAATTTCTTTAGGGCTTCTGTTGAATGATCTTTCCAGAAAACTAAAATGTACATTTTTACCAATTATGGATTTATGCCATGATCTCATATCTGACCGTGCAGCGTTTGTGCCCGTATGTGTATTAATATTGTATGGTGTGTGTGTGCCAGTGTGTGTTACATGTGGTATTTCTGCTGTACTTAAGGTTTAATAATGCACCATGTGTTACCATATGCCAGGAAAATCAGTTGAAATAGTTTTAGAAATGTGTAGAATTTGACTGCAAATGCCACTTTTTGAGTAAATAGTTTGTTGTACTATGATCCCACAGGATCCCAAAACTAAATCAGGAAATACAGAGTCTCTTCTGAGCCTCCTTGTTTGGATTTCCACCACATCTGAAGAAGTGTGAAGAGAAGATTAGGCAAATCAGACCGATTACAGCTTAAAAAATGACACAATTTCATATTCACAGTTTTCACAAACAAGGACACAACACATAGAGATTGTGTTTTTTGTTGTACTTACTGTTGTGTGATTCAGATGTTTGAATGGATGCAAAGGAGACGTGCAGAGGAGGAAAAGGGAGTGAAAATTCTGTCCAAATGTTTTTTTATGGTTATTTACTTCTGGAATTTTATCATTTTACGGGAGAAGCCACTTGGCCTTTGGTGCTGTCAAGTTTTTCAAAGGGCACAATGGCCAAATGCCAGGGCAGCAAGGGCATCAAATAAAACTATTGAACTAATGAACAGCTGTGGACAGGATCAGTAGCCAAATGTGTTTTAGCCACAAAGAAAGGTTCTCCGAAAAAGCGAATCAATACCAGTTTAAGTGCCCTACATTTAGAATATCTTCACTGCTTTATCTCGCTGTCAGGACACCTGTTACATAAGCCAAATATCATTCTCTCCAACCAACCAAACTCCAAAGGCAAAATGGTTGATTTTACCTGACAGAACTTGTTGGTTTTCTGCTGCCTCAATCTGTTAGTTTGTTTGTGTTATTGTGTGACTTTGGTGAATGTGAACTACCCTCCAAAAAACACCAAAGTCTCACAACAACAGACAAACTAACAGATCGAGGCAGCAGTGGACCAACAACTCCTGAGTTCTGTGAGCTAAAATGAATCATTTTGCCTCTGGAGTTCTCTTCCTGTCCAGTTTTGTAGCAATGCTGGGCCGAAATAAGCAAAACTATGGATGACATTTTTCAGTGCACACTCCATTTGGGTGCTTAGCCATTGTTACTTGGGAGAATACCACTTTCACTTATTACTATTATTATTATTTCTTTATTTTGATTATGTACAGTATCCATAAAGTTGTACTGTTTCTGTACTTCTGTGAAGTAACTATTGTAAGAGACTACAAACTAAAAAAATAATGCTAAAAAATAAAATATTCTAAATATAGTGTATACTTAAACTGATACTGTTTTTGTTAAACTTAGGAGTAACGTTTTTTAGTGACTGCCCCCGTCCACAGCAGGTGTGTGTTAACCACCATCTACTATAGATAATACACTGACTATCAATAAATACAGCACACAACCCCACTCTCAATAATCCAAACTAATCCAAATCCAACCAATCCCTTTAATAAATATTTTCAGGATTTTATAATTTTTTTCTAAATCCAAATAGGCAGAAAAAAATACTGAATTTTATTTCTCTCTTTATGTGAAGTTTTAAGTCCTTAATATGTTCATTTTTACCTTGTAGGACAACATTTTTTTCTCATCTTTCCTGCATACACAGCTTAGAACATTACAGGCAGTGCTGATCACTGTGATGTGAGAACAACCAGTTTCCACTCAGCAGCGGTGCTTCACGCCACAAAGCTGCTGGACAAACGTCTCCCCGGATAGCTCACACCTAACCCCTTGTCATCCCTCTCCTCTCCTCGTCGGCTCCTCCTCTCCTCTCTCCTCCTCTCTCCTCCGCTCTCCTCCTGTCCTCTGTCCCTGGTTTTCCCCTCCTCTGCCTGGCTAGTTGACAGTTCGAGTCGGCCGGGGTCACCTCCCCCACTTCCCAGGGGTTTGAAGGGTGCAGCTCTGGAGCTGGAAGCCCCACGCCCCAGCGGCTCCCTGACTTGCCCCCAGCGAGCAGCGAGTGAAATGCGGGGAAGTGCGGGTCGCTCTGCTGGGAGAGCGGGCTGCGGGCCTGGAGGTTTGGCCCAGGACCGACGCTCCTCCTGTAGTGAGACCAGGCCAGACACAGCCTGCCAGGCGCTGACTTGACCTCCTCAAACTGATGTGGCACAAGCTGGCAGAGCGGTCACTGCTGCCACTGAGTTTGGGTGGAAAAACGATCTCTGCCCTTTTCTCACTTTCTCACTGACTACTTCTTCCTCCTTTGTTCTTATGACATGCATTTTTCTTTTTCCTTCATTTTCTTACTGAGTCTCTAACCTACACTGCTATGAAACCCTCGTAAGATCTGCTCCTTACGTGGTTTATTTTGACATTATTTAATAATATACTAAACACATCCTGTATACTATATCTGCTTAAAGCATCGTAAATCAGTAAATATTGTTTTTATTTTATTGTTGCTTTTTGCATCATAATATAGGATGACAGTGTGTTTAAGCCACTGTTTAGGTAGTGTAATTTTGAGATCCTCGCAGGGAGAACGACAGCATCAAATATTTCAGAAAGTGCCCCGAAACAACATCTGTTTATGTTCAAGTGACAAAGCTTTGAAGGCCAAAGAAATTACAGTCAAAGTAATTTTTGTTGAGTAGTAACACCGATATTTAGAAAGAATTAACATTACACATGTAAGTAATGTCTTTAAAAGAGCAATATGTAGCAATTATGCATGCAAAATGAGTCCAAATATTGAGTTGAAGCCATAGCTGATATATTAAATAGGTTATATCCTATTTAATATGTGATCCATGGGGGGACACCACTGCTGCTGTGTTGATGTCAGAGAAACGAGAATTTCAACTTAATATGTTTCCTTGATCACTGGTGACATGTCATGGTCATTTTATGTTTTCTTACAGTAAATATATCACAGATTTCTCCTCTAAAGGTCAAGTGTGTAAGATTTGCAGGGGTGCATTGGCAGAATACAGCAGAAATTAAATATAATCAAGCCCGATTCCAGAGCAGAATGACTGAGGGTGCATTAGTAGCTACAGTTTGGGCTGGCTACAGTGTAGGTGTTACAGGTCCGAGTGTGGTCGCTGATGATCAGATTATGCTGGAACACAAGTGGAAAAAGTTGAAAACAGTCTTAAGGGAATATAGTGTGTCGCTCTTTTCAGAAACAGTTAGCTTTATGAATCAGAATGGCACCAATAATATGTTGATAAATCTACAGCCTCTGAGAAATGTCGCAGCAGAGCGCAGTGTTGCACACGGCCGTTCATTTAGCATTCTGAGTCATTCAGACATTTGAGCTTAAAGCTTCCATTTGCTGTGATGTTGCTATCACGTTTAGCTGTGACAGGCACAGCTGGTGGAGATGCTGGTTAATAGTCACCACACTCGCTGATCTATAGATATTTTTGCTAGTTGTACTGCTGCACATACGTGAACCAAAATAGAAGTTGCACTTGGAGAGGCACATCTGTGACCTAACACCTTGCACTTTATTATTCAAATTTCTACTGGTGGTACAAAATATTAAGAGGGTGCAATGCATGCTTTTGCATCCTCGTCGAATTGGTCCTGAATATAATATTCATATTCATAAGTATGTTTTCATTAGTGTATAATCATCTTAAAATAACAACTGCTGTGGTTTTGTTACCTTAGAATGAGCCGTTTATATCCACAGAGAGGAGTCCACCATGTTATACTACCATGTTTCTACAGTTATGCAGAGCGGACAAACCAAACATTGGCTATAGATTTAGATTTTTGACTTTTGCGCAAGTTTCCAGTTTCTGCAAGATCACAACTAGATGTTACTAAATCTTACACACTGGTCCTTTAAAAGTGCTGTGATCATTTATTGTTTGTCTGTTAAAATCATGGCCCCACATCATTGTTTATCAATGCAGAATTGTCATGATTACAGTTTTACTCAGTCTCATGTCTCTTTAATATTTCACAGACTTTACCACAATGCAGTTTTCTCACAACTGTCATGTAAGCATAAGCATCCCCAAAGTATCTGAGAGGTTGAAACAGAGTGTGACCCTGTCCGGGCTCATTGCTTATTACCACAAAGAGATTGCAGCTTCCTGCTGATAGCCAATGATGGCTCCTCTTTTCTTTTTTTCCCCCACTTTTTTTCTTTATGGTGGTCTGTCAGAGACAGCATCAAAGGTCCGGGGTCTGGTTGGAATGGCTGCATCCTGGGAACACATTAGCGAGTGCTACTGTTCGTGATCTTTCTCTCTTTCATCACTTTGAAGTTCTCTCCTTTCGCTCCACCGACCCCTCCGCATCCCACTCCTTCCATTCTCTGACCCATTTCAGGATGGAGAAGGGAGGTGCAGAACTAATATTAAAGAGATGGTACAGATTATTTGAATTGTGAGCAGCAGAGGTACTGGTGAAGGATGCTAAGCAATGAACTGCTTTGAACAGGCTTAGCAAAAAAAAAGGTTTAGCCACTTACAAAAAAGGTCTCAAAAACCACCACCTCACTGTCAGGCAGCCTTTTCTGATGGGAAGCCTCTGTTATATAAGCTTAATATTACTCTTTCCAAAACAACCAAACTCCATGGGCGAAATCAACAATTTTACCTCACAGGACACTGGAGTTGCTGGTCCACCGCTGCCTTGAGCTGTTGGTTTATTTTTGTTATTGTGTGACTTTGGTGAATTAGAACCACCCATTTAAAACACAGAACATCACACAATAACAAAAACTAAGTAACCAATCAAGTCACCAGTAGACAAGCAACTCTCAAATGCTGCAAGATAAAATGACAGATTTTGCCTGTGGAGTTTGGTTGGACGGGAGAGAGTGATATTATGTTTGTTTAATGGTGGTTTCCTGTTGGAAAAGGCTGTCACATAGTAAGGTAAAGTGGTGAAAATATTTTAAATATTGTGTACACTTAAACTAATATAGATTTTTATGTGGAGCTTTTTTATGTAGCTAAAATACATTTTTCTGCTGACCCTGTCCACAGCAGTTCATTGATTAGCTTTTGTGCCACTAGTCCTCCCTTACTTCATATAATCCAAACTACCCCTTTAACATGTCTCATTACTTTGTTTTAACCACTGCCCAGCCCAGTTTTTCTTCCAAGGTTGAGAGTTTTCAAGTGACAAGGATTGTTTCCGCTAATTTGCACTTATAGACGCAAATCATGAGAGAAAACACTTTCACAGTCAATTTATGAGGGTTGCCAAATAGCCACAAACAGAAGGCTAAGTAATTGTGCAGCTAAACAAGATGAAATTCCAGGACAATTATATCCAGGCTGTGCTCACGTTTGAAAACCAAGTTCGAGTCTCCCAGCTCTGATGAGTAACAATTTGGATTTGAAAAGACCTCAAATTATTCTAAGCAAGGTACAAGAATTTAATTTCCTTTGATTACATTTGATGTATCTCAAGAACACATTTCAAGAGATTTTCAAAAAGCGCTTATTAATTCAGCAGTCATTCAAATGATATCCTATACAGGTAACTCGGGTTAATTGAAGATTCGCTACCTTGAAACTGTCTCTCAAATCTTGCCTCACTCTTTTTTCTCCCGCAACCTCTTGACATAAATCATCCACAGCTTTGTTAGACTTGAATCAAACTGACACATTTTCAGACTTATTAAAAGTCCACAAAGTAAAGGAATAAAAAGGGATAAGGGCTGCAAGAAAAAAAAAAAAAACAGAGCCAAATACGGTGTATAATTATGTGTACCCTCTCCTTCACTCTCACTTTCTACTGCCTTTTCTGTGTCCATCTCTAGTTGTGTGTGACGGCTGGCTTCCTGAGTGGCGTTAGAAGGCTAAATTGGTCTGTTTCAGGCAGGGGAGCTGTTGTGTTTGGTGTCAGATAATGTGCGCTGAGGAGTCCGAGGAGAGTGTGATTAAAGCCAAGCCACTAATAATTATGTCAGACTCCACGTCGTCCTAAACCTCCACAGCAGCTAGTTGAAAGAGATTTCTGTCTGATGAGCAAAACAGGAGGAGGAAGAGTGAAAGTGAGGGGGGGAAAAAGTGGAAGAGGTCAAGGGGCTTTTTGAAGTGGGTCTTCCCATTACTGTTGTGGCCTCTCCTGCCCCCGTCAATTTAGGGAGAGTCACTGCTGACTTCCAAACGTACTGGAGACGTTCTGCAGGGTGCTGCTGGGTGGAAACGCTGGGACAAGTGGCTTTTAAGTGACAGTTGGTCCCAAAAAGGCGAGTGATGCAGTAACTGTTGGTCCATCCTGCAGCCTGTGTGATTAACCCTGAAACTCAAGTCTTGATTAGAGAGGATTTATTTGTCATTTTTAACATATTCAATAAGTAAATTCAATTCACAAACTTTGCGCAATTTTGCATCAAATATAATGTTTACAGAAAGAGTCATCTTTGTCAGTTTGTCAACTTAAATGACTCAAACTTACATGATGCTTTACGTAGTTTAACTTTAAGATAAGACTCTTCTTGTTTTAAATAGGAATTTTGGTGTAAATTGAGGTTTTGATTAGCCTGGGAACCAGACGAATCTGCTGAGCCAGGGGGTCTGAAAACTACTCGCCCAAAGTCAATTTTTTTTTTGAAGGTAGTCAAATAACAACAGATACTTAAATTAACTGTCATATTTAATCTAGAGCAGCAACAACTGTAAAATGTCAGAAAATAGTGAGAAATGTCCATCTCAGTGTGAAAAATGGTATGAGTTGCCAGAACCTGCCCTACATGACGTTCTGTTTGTCCCAGGCAAGTGGGCAAGCTTTATTGTTGAACCCTGTGAGCTCGTGTTTTTATTTGTTCTAGCAGATACGTCTGGCCCCGATTCCATTCAGACTGATTTCCACCAGCCTTAGATCTGGTTGGGCTATTCACAACCATTTATTTAATACAGGGCGCATTCTTTATGATGATTGGCAGAAGAGCGTAACCGATTTGAAAAAAGTCACGTCACACGTTTTGCTGCTCAGATTGGTTGTAAGTCTGTCCTGCATCCAGTCAGTAGGTCCGTCCAGCACAACGCTTCAGGCTCCTGAAACTCGGGTCAAACCAGGCGGTGCTGATCAAATATCAGAATCACAATTTTGTTATTTTGCATTGCCTATTTATCACCCAAAATGTTTTCAGAATCATGCACCATTTAGCTGTAATACAAGACAGATGGCGACCAGACAGCCAGCCCACGTTGCTTTGCTCAGACTGTAGGTCACGTTTCACTGTCCCTTGGAAATCGAAAATAAAAAAATTGAGAGGTTCCAGGCTAACTCACATTTGCAAATTAATCAGGCTGTATCTTGATTACCCAAAGCCTAGAAGCTACTTTAAGATCTTTTCCTCATGCAAGAACCACTCACACAAACAGATTTGTTCAAATGATTTAGGAGAACTTGCAGCCATGAACACAATTTACAAGTGTTCAGACCTGTTGAATGATTGTATATTTCATCACTGAAACAACTTTGAGTTTGAAAATCCTAAATTACACTAAATTTGACTCTGCATTTTGAATTAAAATCTAATTTATTCAACAATAACGATATCATCATTAATTTAAATTGATGATTACCTGATGTCAGGTTGCATCTTTCCATGCAGGTTTATACAAGTCTCAGTCCAGGGGGAGCTATTATGACGTGGTTTTCATTTTTCATTTCTCTGAATGGGACTTTGCCTTGACTTCCTCCTCCTGTTGCAATTTTCAATCTTAGTTTTCTTTTCTTTGAAGACACTTTCACACAGAATCATTTCTTCTTTATTTCAGTGATAGTACGTGTCTGAGGAGCCATTAACAGCACTTGTTTTTTTTACTGTTCCTTGGCTTTATCAGGTCCACTTCGATCTCTGAACTCGTAAAGTTGTTCTTTTTACTCTTTGGTGCCATTTTCATGGATGAACACTTATATGGGCGTTAATTATGCTAATCTACAAGTCTCATTCATGTGGACTAAAGTACACACAGATGTATCATGTACACAGTTATCTCAAGTTAGAAGCGTTTGCTGAATCTGACTTGCGAAAAAATGTAAGAGAAGTTGAAGAAAAGAGGCCCAGTGTTCGTCCAAGCTCATCTAAGTATTTTAACCCAAACCATGATCTTCCCTAAACATGAAAAAGTCAAGTATTTTTCTCGAGTGGTAATTCTTTTGGAACAGAGACAGATAATAATAATAAATAATAATAATTGTATTATATAGTACTTTTCATGCTTATGCACAAAGTGCTTTCCATATTAAAACATTTACAGAACAAGAATAAAAAACCATAGATCCACAAAATCCCCCACACGTTAAATACAAAATCAGGAGCATAAAAGATCATATAAAAACACTTAAAAGAGTATTTCGAGCAGATATAAACAAACATTATTAATTCCTAAGAATAATAAACAATAAAGCATTAATGAGCGTAGGCTATCCTATAGAAGTGAGATTTAAGAAGTCGCTTGAAAGCTGCAGTGGAGTCTGCTGATCTCACATTAAGGGAAAAGCTGTTCCAGAGCTGAGGGGCCATAACTGAAAAAGCCCGGTCACCCTTAGTTTTAAGTCTGATCTGAGGAACAGCCAGAAGGTTTTGATCAGCTGATCTCGAGGGTCTTGTCCATATGAGGCGTCAGATCAGAAAACACTTCTGTGTCACAAGATTTAAATTTGGAAGACATTGACCTTCACACTGTAACTCTGCGGTTTGCTACAAATAGAGCACATTACTTCTGGCACTGAACGTTGGCACGGGGGACGTAAATCGTGAGGTGCAGATTTGTCCAATATGGAGAAAGCTCGGCTGTGCAATGACAAGTCTCACTATCTTAACAAGGACTGTAATACTGTGTCATGTTTTGTTTCCATCAACCTGATTTTGTGCACATTTTGAACTTGAACTTGAGTAGAAGCACCAGAAATAAAAATATATTTATGCCAGGCTGAGGTGGGAAGATGGCATAACACCAAGAAGAGAAGCCATGATAAAAGACTGATGGGAACCTTGACGTCGTGGTACTCTTATTTTAGTGTAGACAAAGCGTTCATGTCATGCTGCCATGCAGTTACATTCCTCTGCTCTACCAAACGGCCCCAAAAATACAGAACAGAAAAAAGCAGAAGTGTCAGGGATGTACAGGGCTGCAAAGTCCACGGATTGATTCCCTTGTTGCGTGTCATAGCCCTCCCTATCACCATAGCAGCTGATAAAAAACAACACGAGGTACACGTCAATCAAGAGACAAATTCATTCTTTTAAAATGTGAGCAAGAACAAAAATGCCATCATAGGTGAGATGCAGCGATGAAATGCCAAGACGGATAAGAGTTGCTGGTGCTCGATTAATAATGGCCTCTTGACGCCTCCTCTTCGATATATTCTCATCAAGGTAGCTGATGGAAATGCACTTATTCACACTTTGCCAAAATTCTGACAAAACTTGTGCCATAATTTAATGA
>JAJHUR010112670.1:0-30024 GCA_027495735.1 Lutjanus campechanus | reverse complement strand
GCACACACGCGCGCACACACACACAAATATGTGTGTATTTGTATTGTTGCCCCACCTGTAGCTGCTGCAGCTCCCTGATGTTTGAGTCACACTGCAGCTGCAGATCTCTCATCTGGTTCTCGTGTTTCTGGTGCTGATGCAGCCTTTCATTCTTCTGCCTCTTTTCTTCCTGAGAAGCAAACTGGACCAAAACACGACAGATGACTGTAACAAACCAGTAACACTGCACCAAACTGAGCTTTTTTGGTATCTGTTTTAGTGGACCCTACCCAAATTAGTACATTCCTTAGCTTCTATTCTGGTTCTCCTCTCTGCTTCTCTGAACTGGGAGCGTGTCAACCAGCATCTATTACACTAACTATCAATAAGTACAACCCCATTTCAAATAATCTGAACTATCCCTTTAAGATGTTCAGGATTTCCTCCAAGATTGTGCACTGGTCTGAAGAAAACTAACAGAAAACATTTAGAAGATGATGGAGCCAGTGAAGCTTTATGGAAAGTTTGTGGTCAGGCTCATTAAGAGTTCTGTGTTTGTGTTGGACAGATCGGAGGTGTGACTGTATTCCACAGTGACCTAATGTTGCTAAATAAAGAACACGTATGTTCAGTCAGAAACAACCAAGGCATGAGTCAACAGTGTGTGTACCTGCTTTATCCGCTCTCTCTCCTGCTCTGGGGTGATGGCTCCAGCAGCGGTGATGCGGAGGCTCTTCTTGAACATGGCCATGCGGGTCTTGGCCTCACTGCGCTGAATCTTGGGCAGACGAACCCTCTCTTGAGTCTGTTTGTTCTTCATCTCCTCTACCAACCGCTGGTTGTAGCGCTGCATCTGCTCCATTTCCTGTAAAATACACACAGTTTTGAGTTCAGCTGGGTTATTAAAAGACTATATAAGACTAAACATTCTCTTGGAGCAGATCTCAGCTCTTACTTTCTCATGCCTCTTCAGCAGTTGATGTCTCTGCAGGAAGTACTGGTCTTTCAGCTGCTGTTTGAGCTGCTGGTGCTTCTCCTGCAGGTGGCGCTCCTCCAACTCCCACATGGCTGCCTCGCGAGCTACAAGACACACAAACACATGTCGTGTTTTAATGTGACACAAGTATGAGTTAGCAGACATGCACACGCATGTTAGCTGGTGACGAGTAGACTGATGAAAGCAACACAAACAGGCAACGCAGTCAGCAGGCTGGACAAGCTGCAACATGTCGTCTCAAACGGCACGTCTGTGTTCAAATTTGTCTGCATGTCATACTCAGAAGTCACTGACAAACTCTCAAGTTGAAGGTGAATCTAAAGTCAAAAAGGACTATTCTTTCTTTCAGGCTGTTGTTGGTTTCACGTCTGTCGGTTATGAAAATGAACGAGGAGACTTGAAACCTACACAGGATGTTTGATGTTTGAGAGGTAATCTGTCACATCATGTTGCCTGTTTTGTCAAATTTAATGGTAATGTAATCCAAGCATGGACTAGTAACAAGAGTCTCCTGATGTGGTGCATTCAGCTGATGTTCTTGGATAATCTGAACCAAAAGTTTCATGCTTTTCATGCTATAAACACCTCAGATTTTTTTTTTCAGTTGAATCAGATTTGGCTATTTAATATGGATATATGATGATTTGTTTTTTTTTTTTCAATTCAGTGCCACACCAACTTCTTGTATCTTGTATCAGCCTACATTACTAAGTTTCACCATTAGGAATCGACTTTTAATCCATTTCTTTTGTCATCTGTGATGTCAAAACACACAGTCTATGAAACCTACAAAATCCCAGCGCACCACAGAGCTTCTGCCTGGCTCTTGACTGCGCTACAGCCGTTGTCTGGCATCACCTGTCCTGCACGCTCATGAATTAAGGGTTTATTTCAACCACACTAGAATTGGTGATTGTTGGAACAGTGGAAAGACAAATCAAGACGTTTTGGGTAGTTTTATTTTATTTCTGTCAAAGTTAAAATGAAGCTGAAGATGATGTTATAAAAATGGCAGTTTTTCAAAGGGTGTCTCCTGAGTTTGGCGAAAGCAATAAAACTGGTGTTTCTGGCTTAAAACGCATCTTAAACGCCTTTCACATATGTACTGCAATTCTGCAATCATCTAGAAACTACCCAAAGGAGCTGTATGTGTGACCACAAATGTTTTTTGGCTTGAATTAAACCCCTCCAGCTCCCTGATCCTCAGTCAGCATAAGCTACGTGTGAACAGAACAGCTCAGTGTCTGGAACAAGTAGACCTGTTGATGATGCTACGCAGTGTGCAGCTGCTCGCCTATGAAGCCACTGATAGTTTTGTTTTCATACAGACTATCTGCCAATCAGTATCAACCTACATTTTTGAACTCACATTTTGATGCTTTTCTTCATCATCTGTGATCTGAATACATCAGAATACAGTCAGAAAAGCTAATGTTTCTACTGCTGGGCACATATGCACTGTGAACATAGTTGAGAGTGCATATGTGAAAACACCTTTGCCATTTTAAAAAATAGACTCAGCCTATCAGTGGTAAAAACAAGCAAACGAGCAAAATCTCACCTGCCCTGCATACTCAGTGGTGGTGCACTGGGGTGAAGTGGCTGATGACATGTCACCTGTGCTCCATTTCTGACTCATCTCTGCTTTCATCACAGTTAGTTTGATTGATCGTGGTTATTTTGAGACTCGGTTTGTAAAGTTTACAGCCTGCCAGGCTGTTGCATTGCTCTGTGTACAATGATGCAGCTAAAAAACAAGAGCTGAAACCTGTTAAGTTAACCACCAGTGTACGTTGTCACAAGCTTTGGTTTTTTGGCTAATAAGTGCACTGGCTAATATAAAAATACATATTTAATATATTATTTATAATTCTTCACAGAAATGTTCTCCCTGTGCATTTTTGACTGAGGGGGTATCCGACTAATGATTCGACTCATAGACTTTCAGGGGGCAGACCTCGTTTCTCACAGCACATGAGCTTCAAATCAATCAATGCTTTCAGCAGCTTTACTATGCTCAACAATCTGATTTTCCTGTCATAATGACATAAATGGAAATTAGAAGTTGCCTATAACAGAAAATGCACATTCAGAAATGCTTTAGAAGGTGGTGAGCAGCAGTAATATAAAGATGAGGGCTGATTTAATCTGTCAAGCAGCTCTTCTCCTCCTACCTCTCATCAGCTGCTGCTTGTGGTTGAGGCAGTCTCTCTCAATAGTGGCAATCTCCAGTTTGTGCTGTTGGATGATTTTCTTTAGAGCTCCATCCAGCTCTTGCTGCTGCTTCTGTAGGAACTCCTGTTCCTGAGGAGCCAGAGAGAAGAAGAGCAGTGAGAAGCAGCCAGAGGAGGCCATCATACAGAGGGACAGCAGAGAGAGGGACAGCAGCACAATAACATGTCACAGTACCAATGCACCTAATGTATCATACACGGCCTGAAATAAACTTATATAATCTAGTCAAGTCAACCACTTCAAGTTCAGTACAACACAGAGCACTAAGATGTCACATCATCAACTGGAGTCAGAAGAGGAGACACTCAGAGATCATGGATGGCAACGATCCACAATGGAGGTGAAGAGAGAAAGAAAGAAAAGTTAACAGTTCAGTAAAGATTCAGATTCACAGTTTTATGTGAGACAACATCGATACTGACATTCACATCGTCCAGAGCCCAGCCTACGTTATGTATGACTCACTACTGAACGAGCCAGAGCTGTCAATTCATTTTCTTTTCTTTTCAATCTTAACACATTATTTAAAACAATATAATATATCCTTAAGCTTTCTAACACCCAGCTGGTGGCAAATTGCAGGTTATGCACTGCTGTTAACTATGATTTGGCATATCTGATCATATAATTACACAGAATTTACTTTATCGGTACGAAACCTATATAGTATATTATTTTATGGTAGACTAGGGAAGGTTGCAACAGGGGACAGTTATAACAAGCCTCATTTCTTCAATTAGTAACATGCTAGAGTGATGACACTCATACGCACGTGCTCAGTTAGACCCTGTCCCCACCAGGAAGACAGAAGACATTCAATATCTCATTTGAAGGTATTTTTTTATGAGCTGTATTTTTGTCACTCTGACCCCACATTTTTAATGAATTAATCAAAACTTAGCAATATAAATGTTTAAGAAATGTTTGCTACATTGCAAATTGTTCCATTCGCACAATGACTCAAGGTAGAGCTATGTTCTGCGCATAAACATACAAAAATCAATACTGATATGGTAATAAATAAAAAATAAAAAACTGTGATTATGATTGTGAAACAATGCATATTTTCACAGTACTATGCTTACTGAGACAAAAAGTAAAATTTAATTGTGAAAATAAATGTATATTTAACATGGTGATTGGGTTACAACTGTCCCCAGGGTTGGTGTCAGTAGCAACATCTTCCATTCAAACATTGTGTATGATATGTCTTTGTTACATATTAAACTTGCCTCTGTTTGCAATTTAGTTGGTCAAGTCCAAACAGTAAGTGAGTAACTAAGAGAAATACAAAAAAAGTGTTGCAAGCTTCCCCAGTCTCCCCTACTGCTGTATCCAAATTGAGCTGGTTAAAATGTGACAACATAACCAAATAATGCACAATACAAGGGACTTTAACATCCATCCTATAAGGCAGTCAGTCTATATTTGGACCCTGGCTGACAGAGACAAACATGGATCCAGACAGAAGGGGATCAACAACTACACCACCACTGGGGAAAGAGCGAGCGCTGTACATGTTTACTTTCAGACTGAATCTAGTCTGATGCAAACGATGTTATACAATATATAAAATACACAGACTAGATGTGGAACATTTGTGGAGTGGTGGAGGAAGAATACTGAGCAGGAGAGGAGGAGAGAACCACTGCACAAACACAGTGATGACAACACTCAAAAAAAAACAACACCGCCCATGCTTACATGTGTCGTATTTAAAGTAAAACTGCAACGCCACAAACTGTCCTGTCACTTAACTTTGCTCACATCTAAGTATGGGCCAGAGATGGAGAGAAACAGGGCGGGCGGGGAGGGGGGGACTTACATCCTGCATCTGAGCGTTGAAGAGTGCGCATGAGGACAACTGAAAAGACTGTATCATAACCTGGGCCACTGCCTGCGGAGGAGAGCACACAGCGCACTCGCCCTGATCAGGGACAGACGGCACACAGCAGGCTGAGGAACTCTTTCAAACACACACACACACACACACCATCACACACGCCACCACACACACTGATTCTTCTTAAGTTATGTAAGAGATGGCCCTTTCCCACTTTGGGAATATGGGTGAGTTTAAGGCGCACAGCACAGTTCTGGATAAATGTTAGGAGGACGTCAGTTAATTAGTTATTAATACCTCTTCTCATGCTTGAAAGCAGCTCATAATTCCAGCACTCTAGTTTAATCCAGCTTGCAACAGAGCAGTTTTGTTACTTTCCATGCTACTGGCTCACTGAGTGTTAATAATCTAAGAGTTACCTCTCAAACAAAAGAAGGTCTATGTCCACATGACATATCTAATTCATAAAAGATGCACAGGAAAACAGTTTGGAAAGGGTTTTCAGTACAGATGTCTACTGTGGAAACAAACGCTGTGTCTGCAGTCACTCCCTCGTTCATTAATTTATTCACTACATAATAAACACTGCAGGGTGCTCTATGGTGAGCAGTAAAATGAAAGCGGACACTCACAAATCATTTAATCATTTTCCATCATCATCACTGACACGTGTACTGTCGTTTGCAAATAAGAATTGTACTGTGGGATGTTTAGTAGACAAGACGTGTTTTTGTTTTCCATTGCGGGCATTTTCAAAGTAGAACATCTATTGAAGTATGGATAATTCATTAGAGCTCCAACTGACAGTTATTTTCATTGTCAACTATTGTACTGATTATTTTCTTGAGTAATCATTTAGTACATAAAATGTCAGAAATTAGTGAAAAATTCTCATCACAACTTCCCAAATGTCTTGTTTTGTGGCACTAAGTTAAAACCTAAATACATTCACTTTACTAGAAAAGACAAAGAAAAAAACAACAACAAATATTGAACTTCAGTGAAGTCAGAACCAGAGTTTGAATGTTACTTTTGCTTAAAATGACTTAAACCACTACTTGATAATAAAAGTTTCTGTCCATCAAGCAATGAATAATCAACTAATTGTTGTAATATCCGGATATTGATATATTGTATTACATTTTCTGGAAAGTGCACTGAGAAACAATTTGTAGATAAATAACTTGACAAGGGTGACTGCATTTTGGCTGATCTGTAGCCTGGGAACAGCAGCAGATACGTCTGCTCACCCTCCCATTCAGACAGATTCCCGCCCGTCCTGGATCTTTTGGGCCAGTCACAGCCCTTTATTTAATATTGGGCAGGTTTGACACAATTATTTACAGAAGAGCACCGGTCACCAGTCCAGATCTGAAAAGTCACACATCTGACGTCACACTTTGAGTGCAGCACACTGGGCTCAGATAAAACTGCCAAACTAGGCAGCACTGATCAAATATGAACCCAGATTCTGTTACTGCCGTGCAACTAGGCCGCCACTTCTTTTTCTGTCAAGGTTGTCAAAAGTACTTTTTCAGAACCACATCTTAAAAAAGACAATACAATAATAACATCTGATAGTATAAAACATACCAAAGCTATTATAAAAATGATTTAAGCGTTTGTGCAAGACCTTAGTTCAGTTCAGTCTTTGTCATGCCTGAAATTTGGCTTGCAGCAAAACCAGGCAGTGTTACATGACTTTTTCCGTATCAGCAGTTCATTTTGATTTTTGCCCACTATGTTTTCATTCCACCACAGTTTCTTTAGTCCTAAGATTTACTGTACTGTTACCCATACCTAAATTCAATCACTCCAATAAAATGTCATGAAATGAATACAGTGTACTTCTCGACAGCAAACAGGGAGTGATTACAGACACAGCAAGTCTTTCTCTGGGTGCAGATGAAAACAAAACTGAATGAGGTTATAGAGAGAGAAAGAAGGAGAAAGAAAGAGAAAGAGTAATGATACTCTTTCACAGATAGGGAGACATTTACCTCTGCAGTCTTAAGGAGTGATAGATCCTCCTTTAAGCGTTTCATGAGCTCTTTTCTCATGTGTTTGGGTGACTGTCCAACTTCTTGTTTGGCCTACAGTGTTTGTGCAGAAACTGGTTGGTGCTGTATATTCTGAAAATCTAACAAAGCTGGCCAACAACACTCGGAGACATGCAGGGACCACTTTGAGAGGAGAGATATTGCAACCAGCCACCAACTGATTGGAAGTCAGCATGCATTATTCCCATGGCCTGCGTTTGACGTTCCTTTGAACGAGTCAGTCAGCCTTTTTGATTAGTTTTTCAGAGCACTGTAAGTTGACTACATGAGTTAGAGTCAAGTCATGAGTTTGTCAGAAGAAAGATTTAACTGGTACATGGCAGAAGATGTTAGTCTCAAAATCAGCTCCCCTTGTTTTTCTTTGCTTTAAGTCCCACAGCCATCAGGATGATTATTTTGCCTCTAGAAATCAAAAAAGAGTAACTGAGTTGGAATCATCTGCTGACAACGACCTCTGAATGTTTAACAGTCCTGACATGTGGACTGCTCAGAAACTCTCGATTTATATCTCAAACGTCAAATATTTTCATTCTTATTGGTTTCTACCTGCTTTGAAAGAATACCGATCATATCTGTGCCTAAGAAATATTGGGTAACATGTCAGGTGGAGGAGAACAGGCCAGTTGCTCTGACTTCAGTGAAAATGAAATGAAAAAACCTTAAAATCTTACCTGGTACCTTTCTGACCCACTTCAGTTTGCTTATCGACTGATGCTGTTTCTTTTGTCTTGCACTCCTACGCCAGTTTGCTGTTCGTAGACTAAAGTTCAGTATTTTACACTGGTGTGCCATTGTGAAACTTGTGGCTACACTACACCAGCTAGGTCTGTATGATGTATTCTGTGTGTGGGCAGATAAGTTTTTAAAAGAAAAGCCACAAACAGTGAGTGGAAAATAACCTCCACGATTACTGTGAGCACAGGTGGGCCACAGGCCGTCTCAGTTCAAGCCACAACAAGAAAGAAGCACAACAATGAGTATTTTTTCTTAGATGAGTATTTTTTCTTAGATGCCTTGAGAAAATAAGTATGTCTACAAAAACGTTGGCCAATTTCTAACAGTACACTATTATATGTGTTCTTACAGGAGGTTTAATAGTGTGGTTTGGCTACCTGTCTGTGTTTGACCTGAAGACACTCTGCAAAATAATTAAGTATGCATCTAAAATAATAGGAAGTTAATAGCCATAACTGGATGAGATATTTGATGCCATGTGCAGGAAAAGAGCATAAGCCAATATCAGAGACAACGCTAATCTAGGACATCACTCATTTTCACTGCAACCATCAGGTAGGCAATATTAAATCATCACAGTGGACAGCACTTATCTACAGTATTATCTTATGGCAATAAGATTTCAACAGTCTGCAGGACAGAGGAGCAAGTAACCACTAACCCACTGTGTTTTCTGCACTATTCTATTTTTTCCCCTCTCATTAATTGAATTTATCTTCAGTTATTTACTTATTTAATTGCTGAGCTATCCGTTTTCATTTTTTGTTACGCTTATTTGAGTGGGTATATGTGCATGCTCATTCTGCTCACTGGTTCATGTTGTAGAAAATTAAGCTACTGATCTGTATCATTCAAAATTCTGAAGATGCTTCAGTAAAAATACATATGACGTAAAACGCACTGTTGACATTTTAATGAATCTAATTAATAAATTCCTTGAATTCCTGAATGTAAACGATAAAGATGATTCCACATCAGTTACTCTGATCAAAGCCTTTATAATTTCCCAAAATGAGCCCAACACCACTTGGAAAAATCTTCAGAAATCGGCCATCCCATGACCAAAGCCACCTCACACACTCATACAAGAGACATGATTAGTTAAATACACAATAACAGTACATTTTGAATAAAGAATACAAAATTGCAAATGACAAAAAGTACCAAAAAACACATTTTATTAAAAGGCAGTAGCTTATATTTTTGCAGCTTAACACCCACAGCAAAGTACAGAGCTGAAAGCTGAAGCAACCACTTTAAGCCAACCTGCACAATGAAAATATACGCCGTATGGCCCAGAAAGCAGATTGAGGACAGCACAACAACTACCAAGGCATCATAGTGTACAATGGATGCCAGTAGGCACTATTGCCATAAAAAGCTGCACAAAGCAAAATTCAAAAACTTCAAGCACACCCAAAAAATCCTACAAAGCAATTAAGGCTGCCAAACAGAGAAAGAGGCAAAAAAGGCTAATAAAGACCTAGCATGTCTTTATAAGAAGCCCAGCACACCATCATGATAAGGTTTTATCCTTAGCCTGAGACTGAACTTTTATTAAACTGCTCTCTAAAAATAACAAATAGACTGAGAAGCACAGGATTGCTGAAGAGGCAATCAGAAGCCTCAGGGCTGATGAATAATGGATACAACAACATGGAGCTAGCAGCATCGAGGAGAGGGATAGCACAGTCTGTCTGTTGCTATCATTTGCACACATACAGTAGCAGGCAGAACAGCAAGACACACCACTCCCATAGGATTAATACGATGCTGCCAAGTGCGCCACCGGCTAAGTTGTTAAACACATGCACCATTAAACAGCTTGTATCTATGACATGCAAATGCTTACGACCCCCAGCTCCCCCAGTTAAGAGCTAATCAGCCCACTAAAGGCGCTTTCATGCAGAAACAGCCATGCATGACCGTCCATACCTCTTTCTTCCGGTTCTTCAGCATGTTTTGGAACTTGGAGAGCTCCTTGTCTTGATCTGCTTTGATGCGTTTGGCTTCATCTCGGAGACGGCTGGTGTGATCCTGTTCAAGCCGTTCAATGGTCTGCTTCTGCTTCTTCTCAAGATTCTCCACTTCTTGGTCATATTGGCGCTTCTTAGCCTGCACAGTCAAAATTAACAGACACTGGCATCAGCCTAAGATGAATATAAGTGTTTACATGGGATATAATATCATAAGATTAGACAACTTCAAGCTACTATTGCTTAGGAGGAAAGGAAAGATTAATTGTAAAAGAGAAAAAGAGGATTTGCGCTTCACAGTAGAAACGCTGAATGAGTAAATGATAAATGATAGAGCCTACATGCTTCATGTAAGTCGCTCCATCAGATTTAGATCAACTTTGAGATGAAGCAGCTTGTTTCCTAGGAGCCAGCAAAATAAAAAAATAAAAAAAACACATCACACCGCTGTGGTACGAACAAACTGACTCACAGTAGTTTCCTGTTCAAAGCGCCGGTAGATCTGCTCTCTCTGCTGCTGCAGCTTGTTGCTCAGCTGCTGCTGGGCCCTCTGCTCCTCTTTCTGCAGGAGGCGAAGCTCTCTCAGCTCCTGCCGCCTGAGGAAACCACACCAACACTGAAGTCAGGGTGCCACCATATTGACTCATCTCACATTCAGTTGTTTGTCATTGAAAATATAGGCTTTTATTCACAAAAATCTTATTATTACTTATTTTCCTACTTTGTGAATCAGTAGTTGTTAAACAGATAGATATTAACTCTTAACATTTTAACATTACTGACATAAGGTCATGAACCCAACAGCAAACAGTCAGACAGCACTTGTATAAACATTCAGAGCAGCATGCCTCATGTCTTTAAAAGGCAACATGGGAGATGACAGTGACACAATGCAGCATTCATCATGGGAGATAGCCCATCTGGCATTTGTAAAAAGCTGTGGGAGTTGTGAAGTGAACGAGAACTATTTAAGGCAGGCATGTTAAATAGGCCATGTCACATACTTAGACCGACTTTACGGTGAACAGACTGGGTACAGACATACCTCAGGAACCTCATCTCTTCGCTCTTGGTGTCGTTATCTGTCACTATCTTTGATGTCGTCACGCTGACCTCAACACCGTCTACCATGAATTTACGTGTCTTCTTCAAAGTCTTCTTCTGACGTTTTGACTCCTACAAATGAGATATGAATGCTTAGAAAGTGCTGATTTATTTACAATTTTTCTCCATATCCCCAAGCTCCAGAGTGGGTGGGATAGGAGGGATACAAAGGGAGGGATTTTGGGTGTGGAGCTAGGTGGAGCAAATGTTTTCATTTTTGCTTGTTTGTCTGTTTTCTTTTTGTTTTTCTTTCTTTCTGGTTCCTTGATTGCCAATTTTGTACAAATTGATGCATGCAATTACATTTATTCACTTTCTTATCTGCTAACCTGTAACCCCACCCTATATAATTATGATTAAATAAGTACCAATAAAAAATGAATCCCAAAATAAAATGTTGATAGTTTAATAACTGAGGCTGCGAGTGAGGACAGATTATGGTACCTGCATTGACACAGAGCCTCCTTCCTTGCTCTTGGACAGGAAGCTGGAGATGGACAGATTGAGGTCAAGGCTGTTGCTATCAGCAGCAGAGCTGCTTCCAGAGTCAGAGTCCTTCTCCACATCCAGTTTCATCACAGCAGGACTTCCATGCTCCAGCTTGCTTTCTGAATCTGTTTCACTCTCTGGGACAGAGACAGCATCTTGGGAAGTGCTCTCATCTGTAGGAGCAGCCTTCTCCTCATCTTCCTTCACAGGGATATCTGTACACGGGACCACCTGTTCTGAATCCTCAGAGATGTCTTTGGCTTCATCACTGACTCCATTTGTGAACTCAGTTGGTGCCTTCTCCACTACTTCATCTTCCTCTCTGGGGTGATTGTCTTCTTCAGGCTGCTCTGCCTCCTCAGGGGCCTCATCCTCAGGCTTCTCCTCTGGCTGACCTTCTATGGCCTCCCTCTCCAACAAAACTTCTGCAGGGGGCTCATCCACACTTGGCTTTGTGTCTCCATTTATGTTTGTGTCAATTACATTTGATTCTATATTCTCTATTTCTGTATTTGCATCTGTTCCATTAACCGTGTCTTCTATTCTGTCCTCTGTGGCTTTATCTTGAGGTATCTCCCCATCTGGTTCTTTGCTTTCTTCTTCTGCCTGTGCAACTTCTCCTAATGTGGATTCTGGTTCCTTTGGTGCATCTTCAGGATGCTCTTGTGATTCTCTGGATTCTTCTGTACCTGCTTCTTTTTCTTCCACTTCTTTTACCTCCTCTTGCTCTTTTTCTTCTTCTATAACTTGGGCTGGTTCATCCTCCGCTTTCTCTTCTTGCATCGTCTTCTGTTCCTCCTCTGTTTCTTGACCATCTGTTACAAGTTCTTGGGTATCCGCTGTATCTACAGGTTGTTCTGGCTGTGATACTACCGGCTCAGCAGGAATCTCTACAGCTTGACCATCCTCTGGTTTAGGTTCAGTGGGCTCTTGTGAGATCAAGTCCTTGGTGGGCTCTATTAGCCCAGGCGCCAGGTCTTCATTACTGGCATCAGACACCTCATTGAGTTTCTCCTCCTCAGTTTTGTCGACCTCACTTGTCCCAAGTCCTTCATCAGAGAGCTTATCACTGGTTCGGTCCTCAGCAAGCTCGACCTCTGTCTTTTCTGTAACAGATTCCAGTGTGGAGGGAGTCGGTGGGACCTTGTCATCCTCTGAGCTAGCCACGCTGGCATCTGATGGCGCTCGCTTGTGCCCAGGAGCCGCCTGCCAACAGTGAAATATGAACATCACAATATGTCATCAGTAAGCGACAGGAAAGTCCATGGATGTCTTTCACAAAGGTAATAACAACAATATATGTACACCAATAAAACTACATACCACAGGTGTATCAGGCTCTTCCTCCTCCTCCTCCTCTTTGCTGTCCTCGATCTCCTCAGTGACTTCAGCTTTGGCCTCGGCAATTAGCTCTCTGAGAGGTTTGCTATCAGTTACACTGGTGACAAAAGGATGCTATATAGACAGAAAGAAACACAAGACATCATCATGAAACAGAAATATTTATCCTTCACAAACTGTTAGGCTGAATCAAACCTAAGAACATTTAGACTTTTTTCGATTATCAATTAATCTGTCGACCATTTCCTTGATTCACTGATTACAGAGATTTTCTACGTGAGAGGTGGATCTCCCCAGAGGAGCTCCGAACAGTTTCACATTTTACTGTTTTTCCCACTTTCTCAAAAAACAAATAAATTCCTTTGGACAGGTGATTTTTATGTATGTAGTGTAGTCTGAAGTTACGTCAAACAGCAATATCAGACTAATTTGGCTCAATTGTTGAGTGTTTAAGGAATCAAATGACACAATCATGACAACTAATTAATGAATTGACTAATTGCTGCAGCTCTAGAACAAACAGCATTAAAGAAAATGACATCTCTTAAAATATGACACAATGTGTGTATGTGCACTTTGGTTTATAATCCAGGCTGTGTAGATGGTTTCATATTGTGAGATAACATTAGGGAGTTAATAGAGAAGGGCAGCTCACCTGTAACAGCTGTACCGAGCCCCACCTATTGTCCACATTCTTATCGAGTGCTTTCCGCAGAAAGTCATTGAATTCTGGTGACCTTGCAAGAATAAATAAAAAAAAAAGAGTCAGCCTGCTGGCCATAGACTAGAGTAAGTGTCCCTGGGTCTTGCTTTGTGGAATAGCATTAGTAAAATTCTTCTTCCTGTGGTCATTCAGTTAGGCATTCACATTTCACTGAGCTTTCACACATTAAACAGTCAACATCCTTATCTACAATCCGGAAGCACTCCGGTGCCACCTCTCCTCTAGTTATCACCAGCGCACCATCTCACCAGCGAGAGGGATGCATGAGTGTGGGCGGCTCGGACTTGGCTATTTTCAGCAGCACTCTCATGGGATTCATCTCGTGGTTGGGTGGCTCAACCTGTGCCAGCTCTATCAGGGTAACCCCGAGGGACCAGATGTCGGCCTTGTAGTCGTACGGACGATCCTTGGAAGTTTCGCACATTACCACCTCTGGGGCCATCCTGCAGAATGAGAAGTCAGTGGGTTTGTGATTAGCATTGAGCTAATTTTGTACAGAAAGTAGATGTGTGCATTCAGGCATGGTGCATAATATGTTTCAGATCCCTAGAGGTTAACTGAAATAATGACAGTAAAATACTACGTGTGTGCATTCTGGTCTGGAATTTGAAAGATAGGAAGCCTAATCAGAATTTTAAGCTGAGGTCATCAAACAGCAGAGTGCATCCAAATTGCTGAATGCGGCTTTTTCTGTTATCCCACATTCCATGACAGCTTTTGTGCCACTGCATAGGAAATTATCACCCCTTGCTGTAGGGCATGCTATGACAATTATCAGACGGAAAGGGGTGAATGCCCTCTTGTATGCAGGCTGTATGACTCACCAATACGGAGTGCCGATGAAAGAGTCTCTTCTCTGTAATGTCTTGGTATTTTTAGCAGACACCCCAAAGTCAGCTGAAAGTAGACATGAATTATGATCCTTTTTTATCAGTGAATCAAGCCAAACAGTATAATGACACTTCCTGTATTGTGAATCCACTGGAAGAGAGGACATATTAATAACATGACTTTTCTATTAGAGCAACACAGTTACAGAAGACTTCTTTTCCAACTAACCTGCTTCATGTTTTAAAACTTGACCCCTATAAGTTGGCAAAAAAGCCTCAATCTTCCTTTCATAATGCTCTGAGATTTCATCATCACTCCCAGCAGTTCTGTCACCTGTGAAACCATTTCAGCCTGCTCTCTTTTTTCTCGCATTGCTTACAGTATGTACACATTAGAGGGAAAAAGAGATCTATCATTAAGTCCCTGGTGACTGCTTGATAATTATTGTTTGCCAGGCTGCGTCATGACCCTCTGCCTACAGAACATGAATCATCAGGGAGCCGGCAGCTATGGACTCTACAGCAGCAACATGAATACTTTTACTTCTGGAGTATTATGCAACCATTTCAATGAAGTACAGAACATAAGTGGTATAAAAAATACAGTTATCTCCTATTTTTTACTTGACGCCACATGAATGACTCATTCCAGTTTTATCATATGTAAACACCGTGCTGTGCACTTGTCACCATCATCCCCAAAGTCACATAGCTCAGCTGGTTGCCACAGCACTGATGGCAAAGGGATCCACAATTGACTTTACTAATTAGCTTTTTAAGCCTATTAGTGCTGGCCCTGCAGGAAGGTTCAGAGTGGCCACCAAGGACATGTATCTGGGAAAGAAATCAACATTGAATCCGCTATTGTTCTGTGTAGTACTCTAAAGTGAGTGCCCTCACGCATGCTTAGCTGGAATATGAGCGATCTTTCCTTGATGAATAATCCTTCGCATTCAGTGAAATATCACGACAGCAAATGCAGACGCAATAGATGACAGATTTTTACCCAGTTTCACTTCTCCATCTAGGGAGAGGAGAATGTTTCCGGCTTTCAAGTCCCTGTGGATGATCTTGTTCTCATGGAGGTAAATCAAGGCCTCCAAGGTCTGCTTGCACACCACACGGATCTGAGGCTCTGTCAGGGGCCTCTCCAGCTCTGTAGATAAACATGCACACAGATAATTCATGAGTGATCATGTGTTGTTATTGAGTTTTTTGTGATGTACTTTGACAAACACAGACTGGGACAGTGCTGCATACAATAATTCTATGTCTTCCTGCTCAAATATGGTGCTCCTCGAGAGCAGTACTCGGTCCACTTTTGTTCTGTGTTTACTTGCTGCCCTTGGATCACATTTTCCAAAAAACCCAACATAATGTATCATTGCTATGCTGACGACATAAATCAATTTTCCATCTATTTTTTAACAGTCGCTGATTCCTCCTAGCTTTTTTTATTTTTTTTTTACTGATTTTCCATTAAGCTTGATGATTGCACAATTTCTCAGACCCATACAGCTAAGAATCTAGAAACTGTATTTGATACCACTCTTACTTTTCAGCCCTGCATTAAGTAACCCAAACTGCTGTTTTTTTAACCTTTGTACAATAGCCCAAATATGCCCAATAAAATCAAAATCAGACACTTCTTGTAGATGCCTTCAGTACATCCAGATTAGACTACTGTAATGCACTTTTTTTCTGGCCTACCAAAGACAGCAACAGATGGTGTCCAATTAGTCCAGAACACAGCCGCCAGAGTCCTCACAAGATCCAAAAAGTTTTAACATATAACACTGATACGGATATCTCTTCACTGATGACCGGCTCACACTAGAGATAATTTCAAAATCCTGTTTCTTACCTATAAGGTTTTAAATGCACTGCCCCCTTGTACATCTCGACCATTATCTCTCAATAAACTCCATCATGTTCTTTTTGTGCTCCCTTGATCCCAGTTACTTGAATATTCCTCAGTTTCCTAAGAACTCTTTCGGTGGCTGAGCTTTCAACCAGCAAGCTCCACTGCTCCGGAATAAACTGCACTGCACATGCAGAAGTCAAGCTCTGCTGTTAAGTTCAAATCCATGCGGAAAATACAGCTTTCTTCAGTTCACTCTGATCTGCCCTAATTTCACTGGCTGGAAAACTAAATCACTGGCTTACTGACTGTTCTTTCTACTTGACAAGTAGCAACCCCCAACCCTGTAATAGTTATAAGATCTCTGTTGTTAAAACCTACTAAGCTAAATCTTGTTGTCATAAAATTGCTACTTGTGTGTGTGTATGTTTGTGTGTATGTATGTGTGTGTACTTCTACATGTAATATTGTGTTTTTTCTTTTCTGTTGTTTTACTTTAATTGACTTGTAAAGTGCACTGAGACTCTGTGGGTGATGCACGCTTAAAATAAATTAAAACTGAACTGAAAATTTGGACATATTAACATAAAATATGATGGCCTGATGGTTTCCAATAGCAACTGGAGGACAAAACTCCACCCTGACACCAGCCAGCATGTATGACTGGACAAATCTGGAGGAAGAAATCCATTCTGTGTGAGTCAGACCACAGAGCAGAATGCATCAACATCCAACAGCAAAGTGAATTAATTGGTATCTTCTTTGTGATGGCAATTCACACATAAGAAAAAGTGTTGAGGTCTTTAAGGTTCAAGAGAGAGAAACTGCACACATTAGAAGTGGACTAACCACTCCTTGAAATCTGAGCTGCAATAATTACACAGTTGGAATGGCCTCTCCAAATGGGGAGAGGGAAAAAAAATCCCACAGAGGAGGCTTCTGGATGGAATAAAAAGAGTTGGCACTTGACGATGGAGCAAAGAAAAAAGCTCCAGGACTGTATAATAATTTTCTGTTTCCTTCAATGAATGAGGGACTTACCCAGCATGATGGCATCCACTGCACCACCCGCACAGAACTCGATCAGAATCTACAACCAAGAAGAGACCAATGAATAATGTGAAATGTAATGTAGTGAATCCTGAATTTCCCTCGTCTTTACCTCATCTCATCATTTTCTTAAAGGTGAAACTTGTGTTATGCAAGGTAGGTGAACAACATGACCTTTACAGGAAAGACATCACAATCCCTATCCTATGTTATTGATTACACTTTGGAGACATTCCAAGAAGCCAATCGATCAAACATGAAACAGCCACAGTGAGCACATATAGACACATCTTTTCTTTTCCATTTCAGGACAGCCTTTATGTGTCAGTCCCCGTTGGATAGAAACATAAGTAGAGGTTCCTGTGTTAGCTGGAGAGAGTTTCTCTTAGGATTTCTTCACCCATGTACCTTTTCAACAGGATTTTAATGCACAAAGTATTTGGAGTAGGTTGTGACGGTTGGTCATCCTGTTGGAACAATTTCCACAAAATATACTCTTATTCTTGAGGGTGTGTGAGGATGTATGTGTATGCCCACATATGACTCACATCCAGGATATTTCAACACATTCTGATGAAAAATGATTTCCTCATTTGAGTTAACAGCACCACAGTATATTAGGCAGAAAAAGCATCAAGCCAACACTTTCATGTACAGTTGGGGAATATAGCTGAAAAATATATCACGTTAAAATGTTTTATTTCAGTCAATATCAGTAATTATTAGGGATGTTAATGATTAATCATAAATCGATTAACCGGCAATCTAGATTTTGTGTAGTTTCTGCTGCACTCTCTCAGTTTGGTCTGTCTTGTAAGGAAATTACAGTAATAAGTAAGGCAGATCATTTGACATTGTTTGGAGCCATTTGTTGAATAAGGACAGGCAGACAAGAGCAGCCATTTTGAGCAAGAGCCTTTTTATTATTATTATTTTTTATTTTTTTGTTTAAATTGTTTGTGCTTCATTGATTAATGTTTCACATAATTTGCAACCCTACTCCTGACATGCTTAAACCAAATGGCCTGCTGTCAAAGACCCAGAACTTTGGATTCACCAGTTCACAAGGCACATTTCAGTCGTCTCTGTGAAGCCGCAGGGCATTAGATGAACATAGCGCCCTGCAAATATTGAGCTGTAAAACTGACCAGCGTCTGACCTCAGTTGTAACAGCTGATGTAATGTACCCGACACCACTTCATCTATATTGGCATTGCCAGTCAGTTGGCAGCTTATAGTATCAGATGATGGACAAAAATCAATCAAAGCTACAACCGAGCACCACCCTCTATTCAGGGACTGAAACAAAGACGCGAAAGTGGTTGTTCCTGTTCTGCATAACAATTCCTTGTGCCATGGGAGTCTTGCTTGTAATTTGCGAGCTCATGATTCTGACAGATGTTACAAGTGTGCACAAATTAAAATTTGCTGATCAAAATCTCAGGTTAAATTGAACATCATGCATGCAAATAAATCAGCTCTTTCTCAGCAACATGTCTGCTTTGATTAATGTTTTGTTGAAAAAAAAAGGAACATATTACATATTAACTCAACCAAACTCATGCAAAGCCAGTTACACATTTATTGTGCTGCTTTAAGACAGGGGCCGGAGGGACAACCTGTATGCAGCTCTAAATTATTCACAGGCACTTTCTCCAGCCACCAAAACCACTCCATTATCATCCCATACATGTGGCCAGTCCACAAGGGACGGTCACATGACACCACCTGCCAGGACCTAATTGTTCTGGGGCCTCTTATTGCACACAGAATGAGATCTACTGACTATGTATTAAAACCGCACTGTGACTCAACTCTCTGCTCACACTGAAACAGCTTGATAAGCAAGCAGCCCCAGAAATCTTTTAAAACTGGTTTTGATAATTTTAGTCTTCTGTCACCATATAGAAACCAGATTCACTGTTTAAGATTTGTGGGAAGGTACAAATAAGGTAAAAATGGGGAGTATTCGGCTGTTGCAGGCTTTGTTATCAGAACATTCCTTAACCTACACTGCAGAAACATAATCATTTTCAATCAGATGATAAACTATAACATGTATTTTTTCTACATTATGACCTGTGATTTCTGGGAGGTCCAGCAATCCATCTGTTGAGCATGCAATCCCTGCCTTGTACTGCCATCTGACTGTGTCACATGATTGGTTTTAAACAGGAGAAAAAATACATTGCTATTATCCTTTAATAGAATGATACACGAGTCATTCCTGAGAAATGAATACTGGCTTGTGATGAATTTGTGTGTCTCCTTGCGTGACTGGTTCACTGCCTCTGTGTCTCCTTGGCTTCAAATCAACAGCAACACATGAGAATAAAAAAAACAAAAAAACAGAACAGTTCTCTTGGCCCTGCACTCAGTTACTTACCCAAAGTTTGCCTTCAAAATAGAAGGCGTCCAGCAGTTTGACGATGTGTTGGTGGTTGCAGGAGGCCAGAATGTCAATCTCCACCATGTAATCCTCCAACTCATCCTCTGTCTTTGTGTCAATAACCTTGGCAGCGGCGAGGGTCCCATTCTGCTTGTTCTGAGCCTGAAATCAACATTGACGACAAAAGTAGGAGATTGATTATATTCTCACACAACGCAACAAAGAAAAAATAGGAAAGGAAGAGAACAAAGAGAAGGCTTGTATTAACTGACTGTGCTGTTCAATACATTTCTGATTCTGCTGGCTGGCTTACAGAACAATCAGCATGGCTTATTTTGCTGGGGCAGTAGTGTGAAGTGGTTATTATGGAAGAACATCCGACAACACTACCGATTTCATTTAAGACAAAAGCCTTTATGAAGCTAGAGCTATAAACACCGGAACACTTTATGGCTTGTGTAGATCAAAGCAATCTCTATAAATAAATTTCATAGAGACCTTATGAGAACACATTGTTATATACTGAAAAGGAAAATTACAGTAGAAAAATACCACAACTCCCATTTGAAGTCAAAATATTTACAGTGGGCCCCATCATCTTTAGACCTACTCTAACAAAAGCTGATTCTGTCACGCTTGCTCACTTCCTCCTCTTCTTTTTCCTCCCCTCTTTTCTCTCTTTCCTTTCACTTTGATACGCCCACTATTAGGTCAAATGTGAAGTTACAGTGGCAGTAAAACCTATGATTTAATAGGTTTCAGACTAGAGAAACAGCTTATGTTCATCTACATTGGCAACACATGCCCCCAAATCTTCATTCCTGATTTGGCTGTACTGAAGAGACAAACACAAAAAATTACCACGCACATACTCTGTCAAACAAGTAGCTGAGAAGTTATTTTAAGGCCAGCTTTGGACTTAATGTTTATGGATACAGACACAATCTCAGGGAGTTAAGGAAAAAGAAAAGGGAGGGAGTGTTAGGAGTGTGTCACACCCTATATTTACACAGTTCTGACCTGACACACTCCCTGTGTCTTTCCCTTTGTTCTGGCCGACGCCTGTCTAGCACAGACCATCACTAATACATGTGCAGATTCAATATTAGCTTCATGATGGAGAGGGCTGTGATAATTTGTCTGTTACTGAGCTATTAAAGTGGAGCCAGTCATTTTATATGTGACATTTTACACTAAACTCTGGTCTGGTTTGAGGGATTAAGTTTGTGAGAGTAATAATCACAAATCAAACAATCCTCCATGTGTTTAATATGATCTTTTAAGACTGCAAAATAACTTCACATGTCTTAATGTGAATCAACTTTAAGTAAGATAAGTCTCACACCTCTCCAGTTGTCCTTTATGGCTTCACTACTTGGCAGAAGGGCTGAATTTTTGTCTTTCACAAAACACACATATACCAGTCTAACTACATTATCTGATGGGATGTGCAAATGGAATTATGTAAGCAGTTTGTATTAGGTCCAAAAAATGACACACCTTTTCAAGAATAAAAAGTACAATACACAGTATACTGATGTGTTGATGTCTCTTTAACAGCCGATTCACACTTTGCTGGCAATTTCTGTCACCCCGCCCAAATGAGGCAGCCATCAAACGCCTGAGAAATATCTGATGTAATACGTGGTCTGTGTTGATGATAGTAATGTGACCTGATGAAGGCAGCTCCCATCCACCACTTCTATGTGTTACGTATACACAAAAATGAATATTTCTCTCTCTCTATAGTCTGAGGAGGCATGAAAGTCTTCTGGCTTTCATCAGAGTTAGTTACTCAGCTAATAAGATGTGGAAACGAGGATTTCTGGGCCATCAGCTGCATTATTTGATCACGAGAGTTCCAGGAAGGGACAACATGAGGTTACAGAGAGGGAGAGAAATCTGTTCAACAGGGGCTGCTGCAATACAAGAGTCTGTATTGATGCAGAGACGGAGCTTCATGTGAACTAGACTGCCTACATTATTCATCTGATAACGGTCTGTGTTAAAATTGTATTACACACCTCAACCCTTTCTTGAAAGTTTTTTTTAAAAAAGGTTGTATTAAGATTGAACAACAACAAAAATGCCATTTATCCTCCACTCAAAGACATACACTGTTATTTGAACAGAGCTGACTATTTCTCATGCTGCTGACCTTTCCAAAGGGTGTTCTCAGCCAAATACAAATTCACACCAAGATAACCTGCTGAGGTCCGTCAGTTAGCACAGATTACAGGTGGTGGTGAATACCTCGCCATTTTATGCAACCAGACACTGCAAACTACAGCCTTAGAGATAACTGCAGAAGGAAACAACTCCTCTCTGGCACTCAGACTCTCAACAAAAACTGAATATTAATAGAGCCAAGCATTGTTTTGGGGTTATTTCATTAAATTTGCATTATGCTGTACTGGTGTTACGGGTATTGTGTCCACCTCATCTATAATGTACAGAATGTGTTGGCGAAACAAATAGACCATCAACCAGAAGTGTTAACCACAATACTGAATTTACATACACACCTGTGCACCTGTCAGTGTATGGCATTAACAAACTACTTGCTCTTGCCTTTGTAAACAAAGTCCCTTCTCACAAATGGCCAATTCTTCAGGGCAGGAAGTGACACGTTTGACTTTTAAGGGCACCTGCTCACAGGATGTTTTTATTGTTAATCTCTGAGTCCTCTAATCTCTCTTAGACAATCCTGTTTGACATTTATGAAGCCATGTTGATTCTGTGACAGTGAACCAAACCTTCAACAGTTTGACTGAGGCCAACTCAGTGACACGGCAAAGTCATATTTCTAATCTAACAATATTAAAGGGAGAGTTCAACACCAAAGAATTCTGGAGATATCAGGTGTAGAGATATTGCCTTCTCTCCAATATATTGAAACTAGATACAATAGCTCCAACACCTTTTCCAAAGTCAAATTCAATCAGTTTTCAAGCATTTTCAAGGTGCATTTTGAAGCTTTTTAACTTACTGCTGTGTTAAATGACATATCTATGCACATTCTATATATGTTCAAAATGAATAGGCCCCATTTCTCTGACACTTTCAGTTTATCTAAAAAAGCAAACTATTCAGTCAGAGCCATTTATTTTTTCAAATTTCAAGCATTGTCAAGGATTTCCAGCACCTTTAAGAACCCTGTAGATGACAATTGACTTGAGCTAGTGTAGCATGAAGCACCCAAAAAAAAAGAAGAAAAAAGAAGAAAAAAAGAAAAAAAAAGGGTGATATGGTTAGCAGGTGGTAGAAATAAGATAGTTTGAACAGGAAACTGCTCACAACAAAGTCTGTGTAGTAACTCAGTCATATTTTCTTTAAAGAGACTTTGATTTTCATTGGGTTTGATGTCTCCAAATGTATTTTGGGGTGCTTTGAGCACCACAATCTGAGTGCCACCTAGTTCCACTATGTTCAAGAGAAGGCAAACATCGCTACAGGCATCAACATCAAAAAACATCAAAACTATCTAGATGGGTGAATAGCATTACAACCCAGGGATAATATATGTATTTTTGATTTGGGGGCGAACTGACTCTTTAAGGGGAAGTCCTGTTCTCACAGTTTTTATTGTTTATCTGTATGTCCTCAGATCCTTCCTACACAATCCAGTTTGACATTTGAGAGGCCATGTTGATTCTGTGGAAGTGAACCTAACCTCGAACAGTTTGACTGAGACTAACTCAATGACATGGCAAAGTCATGTTTATAACCTGACAATATAACAGGGCCTGCCTTAATCCCTCAAAATAAGAAATGCCCCTGACGCAGATGATTTTAAGCTGTCACTAAACACAAGGGTGTTTATATATCCTCGTGGGGAATTTTTTTTTAGCATGTTGGCAACAGTTACAGTTTAGTTTGAGTGATCTGTCACAGCACGCATGAAACGAAAATTTCAATTTCTAGTGGCCCTCAGGATGTGGCCTGGACGAGGCTTGTGCTACAACTACTGTCATTTTAACGTTATGACCTGCTTGCAACATGAAACACCATTGAAGCGCGTGTCGTTTAAGAAATAGGTTAGAAAACCCCAAGGCGGATGTAATACATTACCTTGAACACTTTCCCAAATGCTCCATCTCCCAGTTCCCCAATGATGTCCCATATTTCCTCTGGGTTAACGTCTCTGTGTACATGTTCATACTGCTTCTTCTTCTTATCAGGCCCCAACTTGAATATCTTCCGAAAATTGAAGAAAGACATCTTTTTCGGACGTGAACTACAGTGCTGTGGATGCGGTCTCTTCGGTTATTTCCGCCAAGAAAATATAGCGGTTACTCCCGACACGGAGCTGAAATGACTAACGAAATAACAGCATGCAGGCGTTAAATGAAGGCAGACAAGCTGCTACTGTAGCCATTCAACTATGATAATGTCAATTATAACTTCCCTCGACGGCAGTTGTTCATAATCACATCATAGCTAGCAGTGTTCACAGGACGCTGGTCGGGGAGGTGGGGGACAGAGAGAGGAGTTCACCGTGCCGCACAGGCTGCTGTTTCCGCTTTTAAAAAATAAAACGGCAAATATCGACCATATCATCCACTCAACGCAGCATTTTCATCATTTAGCTAACGTTAGCGAGTAAAAACAAGAATCAACGGTCCCCATGCTTCGGTTGGCTGACCACACAGAAGTTAGCGGACTAGCGTCAAGCTAGCTGACGTTATTGTTTGTATTTCCGCTAAAAACTTTCAAAATAAAACGGTTAGCAAAGAACAGGCGAACGACAGTTAAGTAATTTAAATTAGAAAGAAATTAATAATAATTTAAACTACAACAAAGAGACAAACTGTTGTATTAGCTATATTTTATGTTATTTTTGTGAGTGTTAATAGCAGGTGTGGAACAATTACTCAAATCCTTTCAGTAAAAGTAGAAATACCATAGTCTGAAAATACTTGCATTGCAAATTTAAAATGTTTCCGACATAAAACATACATTATCAGCAAAATGCTTTTAAAGTTTGAAAAGTGAGAGTAGGTTGGACTGGGATGCAACTTTCACGCTGTTTTTTTTTTTAAACAGATGCAGCTTTGTACAAAAAAAATAGCCTATAATAAAATATGAAATATAGAGAGATTGAATGTCATCTGTAACACCAGCACGCTGACTCAAGGTAGGGCTATGTTCAATGCCTAAAACAAAACTCAGTGACTGTTATTTGCTAAATATTACTAAATAAATAAAAAAATAATGTCATTGTAAAAATAAATAATACTGTAATAATATTGTAAAACAACGCATATTTACAGAATACTCTGCTTATTGGGATAAAGAGCTAAAGATAATTGATGAAATTCAATGTATTTTGTAATGTGTAGCAACCATCCCCCGACCTTGTTGCAAATGTCCCCAGGTTTGCGGTCAGTTGCAACTTCTGACTCCTTTCAAATAAATATTGTGAACAATATGTCATGTAATCGTCTTTAAATGGTATGGGTAATTAGACAGATGTAAGTTTAATATATAAATGGTTGGCCTAATCCAAATAGTCTTTGAATAACAGAGAAAAGCAGTGTTGCAACCGTCTCCAGTCTCAATATGAAGAATGCCTCCTTTAAACGTGTTGTTAATATTACTCTGTTTATCACTAAAAATATGTATAATAATATGTAGGTGCTGTAGTCCATCAATATGAAGTTAATTACTACAAATAAATGCAGAAGAGTAAAGTAACATTAAATGAAAGTACTCAAGTAAAGTACGTCAAAATTGTAATTAAGCACAGTACCTGAGTAAGTTTACTTAATTACAGTTCATCACTGGTTAATTGAGAAATTTTGGTAGCTTTATTATTTGAGGAAGCGGGTGTGTTTTAGGTCGGTTTTGTGTTGCTGCAACAACCTCAACAGACTTTATGCCTTTACTTTGGAGACTACATGTGTATGTTTCCGCTGTCGGTCGGTGTGTCACTGGTTAACTTGACGCCGTTGGTTAGCTGTATCTGTTTCCTGAATCTCCTCGGCAGCAGCAGGACGTGCTTATAGCGGCTCAGCCCCTCGGCCCTACCACGCATGCTACTTGTGTTCCTGTCGTCATGATGAGGGTAAAAAATGGTAGAAGTTGTTGAATATGTTGGCCTTATTCAGGCCCTCGTCACGTTATAAGGAGTCAGATGATGTAGGTTATCTGATCAGTTCAGCTCATTCACAGTAATTAAGCAGTCATACATTGAGACTGTCCTAATTTAGTGGTTTAACAGATAAGGCATTACCTCATGATTAAGTTTAGCTGACATTAATTTTCATAAATCACAAGCAAATGTGGCCATATGCACTATCCGAAGTATGCTACAAGAATACAAGTTATGGTACTTTCAAGATGTCTTTTGGTCATTATTAATTATTGAATCATAAATTAAAATGTAGGCACAGTGATTTTTAGTTTTGGTGTCTTCCATCTTTAACTCTTTGTAAATAACTTGAAATTGAACAGGCAATATTCAGAACCTTAGGTAATAGGCCTAGTAGCAATAAAAAAAATACTTAATTATAACTAAAAGTTCTGCACGAAGAATTAACAACATAATTTAAGTTTAAAAATGTCATCAGCAAAATGTAGGCCCTCAAAAGT
Organism: Lutjanus campechanus; assembly: GCA_027495735.1. Lineage (NCBI taxonomy): Eukaryota > Metazoa > Chordata > Actinopteri > Lutjaniformes > Lutjanidae > Lutjanus > Lutjanus campechanus. The sequence goes on along the minus strand of JAJHUR010112670.1, from coordinate 3,817 downwards.
AAGAACAATCATTATGTAGAATGGCCCTTTCAGTGTGTTATATCATGTCCTGTTGGATCATTTTACAGTTGTATCAATTATGGTATTTTAGGTTGCATTAGTTCAGTTGACTCTATTTAAATGAGAATCTGCTTTATTGACAAAGTATGTGTACGCATACAAGGATTTTGACTCTGGTATTTTATTGCTCTCAATGTACATAGACTGAAATATACAGCTGAGAATGAGGACAACAAAGCTGAGCAGAGGATAACAGAAACATTTATAATGTAGGTCTACATACACTTATATGCAGGAGAAAAGGATATCCTATATAAAAAGCAACGAGCAACAGTCTGAGATGTTTATACAAGAATGTTTCTGTAAATTGTAAACAAGAATATAATAGTGCCATGGTGCAGAGTGCAAAGTAACAGGATACTTTATATTGTTTAGCCAGTACAAAGAAAGTGAATATGGCGGTGTATGCATTTATACATGTCAATATACGGTATATATTTTACAATGATTATACATTTAAAAACAATAAACTACTTTATATACCTTTGTGTAGATCATTTTAAACAATAATATCTCAGAGAGTTCATAGAAAATGAAACATATATATGTAGCTGTATTTCTCTCTGTATTGCATTGGAGTATAAGTCTTCAGTAGCATTAAATACTCAAATGAAATAAACCTCAGAACTACACTTTGCTCTCTGTTGAACGCAAATAATAATAATAATAATAAAACAAACATAAAATGGACCATTTCACTTCATTTCACTTCACATTATCGGTTTTGTGTTGTTTAGCGCCCCCGTGTGGGGGGATTAATTAAATGTTAGTCTCTTCTTCACGCCTCCTCCACCAGGAGGGAGCATATAGTCATTTGGCATATGCAGAGTTTAAGTGCTGTCGGAAATCCTAAAATAACTTTGAAATTTTATTCAGAGTGGATGGTGAACGTCAGATATTATGTGATTTTCAGCCAAGCAAGACAGGGTGCATGTTTCTCTGTAGCTGTTTGTGTGTGTTTTAGAATAGCAGCTGTTTTCTTGAAGTTAAAAAATACAACATCTACACGCATAAGGCTATTAATTGTCACAAATATGTGACCGTTCAAACCTTAAAACATCAACGCGTACTTAAGCTTTACTTCTACTGCTGTGTATCTAGTGTGCTTTTTCCTTTTTAATAAACACTGCCTGCCAAGAGGGATTTGTTTTGTAAAACCGGCAACGGGAAGTAGGAGGGACATTTAAAGGCAGCAATAGTATCCTCTGTTTCATCCACTTTTTTTTTTTTTTTGCAATGGAAAATGTCATTTTCATCATGTAGGCTATTCCAGCTTTCGTTCAAACTCTCAGTGGTTTTCAACACAGGGCTTCAGCTTACTGTTAGGCGTTAGAAACAAGAAACAGATCTGAAACAGTCACTTCTTCAGACTAAAGGGGTCCCGTGCAGTGTGTCCAGCCAGCTGGAGCAGGACGGACCGCCCCTTTCATACTGATTCGCACTGCCCTCCTGTCCTGTCCGTACTTCTCTGCAGCAGTTCAGCCCCTCTTGAGGGAGGAGAAGCCTGATTTAACGCCAGTTTTCTTTCGTTGTCATGTTTCACAAGGAGTTCAGAAGCTCCGAGACCGCCTCACACCATCATTTCATGGATTGACCCAAAGCCTGCCTGCGGAGAGACTTGTTTTCTTTTTTTCTTCTTATCCTAACTTTGCTTTTCTTACCAGAACCCCCTGAAGACAATTCCCTTATGGTTTTTGTTACTGTATATCGTTTTCATGGGTGAGCATCTTTAGTAGCATTCAGAGTATTTCTCGGTGCAAATCCTGTTTGGTTTGTCAAGATGCAGCTCCGGACGGTCCTTGATGTTAATGTTGTGGACGTGCAGAAGAGAAGGAATCCCTCCAAACACTATGTAAGTTGTCTCCTTCTGTCTTTCTGATGCCATGTTGCTCAACTTCACAAATGGCTCCACATAGTGTTTCATCTCTTGAAAGTTTAGCCGCTAGCGGCTCTGTGGATGGCAGTGACCGTGTGTATGTCCACCACCAACAATATTTGGATATATTTGCCTTGTAATTTTGCAAAGACATGCATTGTTCGCAGAGATGGTTTCTCGCGTCAAATGAATTTAAAATGAAATACAAAATAATGGCATGAGAATGATATTTAATTCAAACGCAAGCAGGCTGTAATTTGAAAATACAGAAATATATCTGATACCAACTGACATCACATTTTAGGCATTTAGTACCATAGGTGCCATAGCCTATGTAAGAATAGTAGTTGGAAACCTTCAAAAATTAAATGAGATCTGTAATGTATTTACTGTAATAAATCATAAATTGACTGTGATATGTCATCAAAGATGAAGAAAACATGTAAAGCTGAAATTCTGGCTTCTCTGACAACAGTGTTACAGCCCAGTTTTCCCCCCTTTGAAATTTCTGTTCTGGGCCGAAAAGACAGTTTAGTTTTCCAGTTTTATGTTTTCACGGTTTCAAAGAAATGCTGAATGTTTGCTGAATGAGTAACTGTCCGTTTATGAGTTGTAAGAAATCATTCATAATCTTGTAGAAGGAAGAGATGTTTTTAATGGTTAAAATGATGAACATGTTAATGGAGTCTGGCAGGCAGTAAGGCAGGCAGTCACTGAACTCCAACTCCAGAGTGTGTATTTCAGAGCAGTGGGCTTTTCTTTTCAAGATAACAAGCTTCACACTGACAGATCAAAGTACAATGTAGGATTCATAGTCGCTAGTTGTTGTCAATTTATGACATTTCGCCAGCCAGAGCTTCTCCGAGTATGGGAGGAGGGGGCAGGGGAAATGATTGCTTCTACCATAGGTAGTGTATTAAAAAGGATTTCAACCTATTTGATATACAGTCTATGGCTCCACCTCACTGTCTGGACAGCTGCACTCATTTGTGCACATACAGTTGCTGCATATTGCTCCTTTAACTAAAATTATCAACAGAATATGAAGAAACAACAGTGTTGACGTAATGTAAAAGATGTATCGTGCTCCACTGACCTTAGCATGCTAGGCAGCTAGCCTCAGAGTGCCTTGTCTCGTAATACCACTTTGTACCACAAGAGGCGATAGTGAGTCTGTAGCATCCAGCTGACGTTAATTTGTATCATTGGTATTCATATGGCTGCCACATAAAAGGTCTGTCTCAATTTGCACAATAATTGTCGTACCTAAAGTTTGCAAAATTTTCATTTTCATCAGCCTCAGCTAAGTTTTGTGTCTTGTTCTAAGCCGTTCTCACCCTTTTTGACTCTTGAGTCAAAGTAAGCAAACTAGCAAACATTAGCATGCTAACACACTAAGCTAATATGGTGAATATGGTAAACATTACACATGCTAAACAGTAGCGTTAGCATTCATTAGCACAAAGCATACCTGCTAGCATAGCAGACCTGCTAGCATAGCTGCAGACTTTAATCATTCTTTTATCATTGCAGTCAAAAGTATTGTCAACCCATTTTTAAACATTATTGTCACTAGATTTTTATAATTAAAATGAAGAAAAAGGTATTTGGGGAAATATCAGAAATGAGTGAGTTTTACTGACAGCAGCTGACAGGATGAGCGCTGACAGAGTAACTAGAGAAAAGAAAACAAACAGTGCCATAAGACCAAACAGTCTGCAGTGGTATTTGCAGGTGTGTGACACACACACACACACACATATATATATATATATATATATATATATATATATATATATATATATATATATATATATATATATATATATATATATATATGTGTGTGTGTGTGTGTGTGTGTGTGTGTTCTCTCTTATCCTA
>JAJHUR010112668.1:0-23024 GCA_027495735.1 Lutjanus campechanus | reverse complement strand
TCTATCTGTACTACTTGAGCTGCTGTAACAAGTGAATTTCCCCGGTGTGGGATCAATAAAGTTCATCTTATCTTATCTTATCTTAACTTGAAACTCAAAATAAAGCAAACTGAAGATTTTAATCCAGTTTGTAACTGTAACTTCCCTTATTGTGTCTCTAAATAGCAGTGTAACGACTCCTGTGTGAAATCTGTAATTCAAGTACTATAACCAGTAACTGTAACTAGTGTGCTCATGTATGGCAATCGAAACAATTAACAATGCTTTTCAACACAAGTACAAGACAGAATTAAGATCTAATTTTGGGATATGTTTCTTTAATTAGGACTTTGGGTTTTTCCTTGATTGTTCCTGTCGTGGAAAGTTCATGTTCAATGCTAGAGGTGGAAAAAATAATGGATTCTTCTGCATACTTATGAATCAATGCAGAAAAGTCAATAACTGGAAATTCAAAACCAAATTCTCAACATTATGATCACTGGTAACAGATTTGTAAGTCAGGCTGTACGTTCCTTACAGCTGAAATGATTGGGTGGTAAAATGTAATGGATGTAAACATGCATCATGTTTAGAGTCTAAACCAGGTTACGTCTTGAGTTTTGGTGAAGAGGGCAGAGTGTGAGCAACTGCAAATTGATGCAACCCAAACAGCACCTCCAGAAATTAAAAGCTAAACATTTTGATGCATCAGTTATTGTTTTAGAATTTCATTGTCGCCTTGTGAAATGGAGCTGCCAACACTCAATATTTAACACTTGTGTTTGTGCAGACAAATCTGTGCTGTCTGCCTTATAGTAGCTGCAGACTCTCTTTTTGAATGAGATTGAAAACTGGATTTTATCAGCTTCTTTGCAGATGATACACTGATATACCTTCTGATTGTGCTGCTGAAAAGTGATTGTTTTTTTCTGTCGACAGTGCCAGCTCGGCGTGCTGCCTCTGGGCACAGGTAACGACCTGGCTCGTGTCCTGGGCTGGGGAGGCCTCTGTGACGACGATGCTCAGCTGCTGCAGATCCTGGAGAAGCTGGAGAGAGCCACCACCAAAATGCTGGACCGGTAAGACCAGATAGAGAGAGCATAGAGGGTTGGGGGGCAGCGGCGTGGTTAGCATGGTTTCTTCTCAGCAAGATACATCGTCCAACCAGGTTTGCACGTCCATGTTTGCTTTGTTTACCTTTAGTTTTATGTCTAACTCAGGAGGACTGAGAGTGAATTCCTTTTAGCTACAGTCCAAACGTCACTGTGAGTGTCTGCTTTTGTTCTGCGATGGAGGGGAAAACTGCCCCTAAAATAATTTGGTGGAGGAAATCCCAAGCGAACAAATTTAACGAACACCTCGTCTAAATCTGATCCTCCTCAGGGTCGTATATCTCTCAACAGCAGCAGACAGGAGCAAGCAATAAAGATAATTAGATAAAAGCACTACAGGCTGTTTTTTCTATTTATACCACGGGGAAAGATTCATAAACAGCATTAGACATAATTTGTAATGCCACAGAGCTGAACATGGAGCAGCATTAATGCATAATTGGCTGCTAATGGTTGATGGTTTCCCAAACTTCATGTGGATGTGTCTGTTTTTTAGTCAGACTACTAAGACTTATTTTCTTCAAAGCTAACTGCATCGCCATTCTTTTCCGGGTTTTTCATATGGAAACGCCCACTCAGTCGTTAGCAAAAAGCTAAACTAACCAATCAAGTCAGTGGTAGGCCAATAACTCCTGTTTTCTGCAAGGTAAAATGTTTTTGTCAATGGAGTCTGGTGGATTTGAACTTAGTATAGACTGCTTCAGTTTCCCATTGGCAAAGGCTGCCCAATGACAAAGTAAAGCATTGAAAATATCAATATAGTGTACACTTAAACAGATTTTTATATTTTTAGGCAGCCTAAACAGTCCCGAGAAATGGTCTTAACAGCAAAATGGTCTGTTTTTTGATCTAGATTTCTAAACATTATGATCCTTTATTTTCACTCAGATTTTTGTGGAAGCTTAATGAGAAACTAAACTTTCATATTAAATATGCATTTTGATTATTTCAAGCCAAATTTCTAGAGGTTGTAATGATTTCTTTGTTCTGAAGCTTAAACTATCTTTGGATTTATTTTTATCTGATGTTTTTATCAGCGGTACAATCACAGATAGAAAAAGGACACGAGGTCCGCGGGTTTCGATTCCCTGTCTCCTGTCCTCCAATCTTGATCTGATTAGGTGATAGTAAAGTTTATTTTCTGGTGCTTGACATCTCGCCGTGTGTGTGTGTGTCTGTTTAGATGGAGTGTGATGACGTACGAGGTGCCCACCACCACTAAACGCACACCGATTGTGAAGGAAGACGACAGCCTTGATTCTCCTCTGCAGGTAAATTACTTTGCTGAATTACTTTAAGGGAACAGTTTGCTTTTTGACAGATGGTTTCCATAAATTAGCCTCACAAAGCCCGATCTCACAAACTGCAAGAAATTATTTTGGAAAACATCCGCTGAGAATCAAATTGAGCCTGGCAGCTGGAAGCCAAAGCAATCAGACCTGAACCACAGGGAGGGGTGTCGCTGTCGACGAAGGACTGAATATAAGCTGAAAGTTGCCTCTGAACTCCCCTGGATGGTTGTTAAAGGACATGCTGTAGTTTTTAAATTACAGTGTGATTCTGCACCTGCAGAGCCACTTTGTCATCACAAATTCATTCATTACTTTGGCAGATAATTGACCCTTCCTGAGCCCTTTTTTTTGCTCTGTCCTCCAGTATGCTTGTGTCTGGCGGAACCTCGGATAATTTTATATTATAAATTATACTATATACTAATGTTATCTGTGTTAAAAAGACAAACAAAAAAGATGTTTAAAGTGTTTTTAACACATATGTATTGCACTATATGTTACCTATGCACCAGTATCTTGCCCAACAATGACAAAAAATTATTTTGTAGATATTCTCTGGTATGTTTAATGGTATTTCAGAGGTTGTCTTTTCCAGGAAAATGATTACAAACTGTAGATGACTCATCCTGCACTCAACTAAAATTGAATCCTATGAAATGCTTTCTCGCTTTTGAGTGGAGCATGGAAGGACAAGGACAATACATCCATTCACCAGACCGGACTGGAGTGGTTCTGGGGGCCTCACTGTACAAAAGCAAAACTTTCTAACTTTATTCACTGGTTTGGATGAAGCAAAATAGTATTTTTTGGAGAAAATACTTTCTGGTTTCTCCTCTGATGTCCTCCAGCTTCTCTGCTGCAACTCTTGGTTATTTAATTACAGAGTTTCATGATGGACAGATAGTTTTTGCTTACTTGTTGCTAACATAGCTAACACTAACCATAGCTGTTAGCTGCTGTAACTGCGGTTGTGGGTAACAGAACTGGGCTCACACAAAGCAGCCTCCCAGTAAACACAGTCGGTCACCAGGATGAACACAGGCCCAGAGACCAACAGAGAATACAAGACAGAGGTTGTTTATGACGTTTCCTGATGGAACGATAGCTGTTTGTGTTGTTAAAGCAAGTTAGCTAACTGCTAACAGCCATTAGCTTGGTTAGCTGTGACTCAGCACCTTGGTACTGGCTCTGTCATCAAACTGGCCTCCATCCGTTCTTGAAGCTGTTTTGGTCTCAGTCTGGCTGTGTTCACTGGGAGCCCACAATCCAGGAAGAGTCAGCTAATGGGACCACTCTCCCTCCTAGCTTAGCTGCATGATGAGAAGGCATAGCACACAGTGCTACTGGTGAAAGAGAACCGAGGCAGTTTTGATGAGTTTTATTTGGTTTCTGGTGGGTTTGAATAAAGATGATGAAATTGCTGTTTCTGTAAATGGAGCTTGTCATACTGCTAAAAAGATGTAAAAAGAATAATTCCTACGTGAGGGTGTACTGCACCTTTTCAATCGAGAACAAAGTCTGAAATTCTCTCTCTGTCTCTCAGGTCCACATCACTCAGTATGCAGACTCCGTCGCCTCCCACCTCGCCAAGATCCTGGACTCGGACAAACACAGTGATGTCATTTCCTCTGCCAAGTACGTGCCACGAACGCATCTGTAAAACAGGGACAGGAGAGAAAAGTAGAAAGGAAAGGAGAAGGGAGGTGGAGGATGAGAATAAAGATGGCGGGAGGAGAATAGAGATAATGAGAGTGTCTGGTCAATGAGTATTGATTTTGTTTGCTTTGGTCTCTTCCCTACACACACACACAAGCACACACACAGAGGGGACAGTAAGTGCTGCCGGGCTGAAAGTGAAAGAGAGCGATGAATCAGTATTTAGGGGTCATCCTCAGTGCATTAGTACATTAGTAGTCTTCCTTTGGGAAGAGTCGAGCGGCCATTACAGAGCACTTTCCTCTGCTGCTCCGTGTGCTGATTGTAGTGGAGGCCTGCCGCACATTTAAAACACCTTGGGGACTTTAGGACGCACTCAAAGTAGCTTTTATTGGAAACTTAACACCAGTATTTTTGGATAAAGACAATGTGCCCTCTCCTTTTTTGAAGTGCGTATTTTTGAAACTGCTCAGTTAGATTTTACCAGGTTTTTAGAGTCGAGAGAAACACTCGACATAGAAATCGGCTAAAGAGGGGAATTACTCTTTTTCTTACTTTCTAATGAATTGAGTGTAATTTGATCTCTGCTCTGAGTTACTCACTTCTTAATATCATGAAAATTAAAAGAAACTTTGCCATAGATGGAGGTCGTGTGAAAATAGCATCAAGTTTCAGGCTATATTTGGAGTTTGTCACATATTTATTTATATAGCACCATCGAGACACAAGGCAATTCAAAGTGCTTTACATGAGCTTAGAAATACATTCAAATAAACCATTAAAAGGACATTAAAATTGCATTTGAGATCATAAAAACAAAAGTGAAAACAAACAAATATAAAAAAAGAGCTACAGATTATCTTAACAATAAGTTATGTATCTTCTTCACTGGAAAAGCTGCAGTAACCATTAAAAAAACATTTAATGAGCTGATAGTTTCAGTCAACCTCAGGTATTCAGGAAGTTTGTCCCACAGTTGGAGAGCAGAGAAGCTAAAGGCTGCTTCACCTTGGCTTGGTTTTGATCCTGAGGACACTGAGTAAACCTGTAAAGCTGATGACCTGAGGTGTTTGGGTGCTTCATAACGTACAAGCAAATCAGAGATGTATTTAGGCCTGAAACCGTTTAGTGCTTTATAGACAAGTAGACAAGTACTTGTGCATGTTATGCAAAATTCACTCTTTCATGATTTTTCAACAAAAATATGCATCCATGGTGTTTCTAAAGACCTCCAAAATATGAGAAACTGCCATCTTCTCTCTTTTTGCTTGCTCTCCCTTTCAGAAAATGTATATTTCAAAACACCAGTCAGCTTTGCTTCCACTTATGATGTCACAAAGGGTGTAGCGCAATCTATAGATAAGTGACCGTCCCACCCACTGCATACTGCGTGAATCACAGTGGGCAGTGCCTGCTCACCTGAGCTGGGAGCTGACCAATCAGATCAGACCAGGCTTTTCAGGAAGACAGGAAGAATAAATGAGCTGTAAAATGGACATTACAAGAAAAATAATGTGTTTTATGAACATTAAAGCCTGTAAATCTATTCTATTAGAACCCCCATGTGTGCTCCCATGACATAAGTTTTCCTGAGATACAATTCGACAATTAGTCCAAATCCAAATCACAAGTTGTCCAGTCTGTAGAATGTCAGAACATGGTGAAAATGCTGAGCAGTGTCTCCAAAAAAGAAGCCAGAAAATATTAATAATCCAACAAGCTGGATCAGAGACTGTACCTTGAAAAAAATCACTCAAACTGACCAGTGGATTATCAGATTAGTTGGTGATCAGCTCATTAGTAAACAACCTTGGCGATTAATTTTAAAAATGATGGATAATCAGTTAATCATTGCAGCTTTACTCCAAACATTATCTTGCATTTGAATTTTCCTCCTTCACAACTGGGGCTCTTTTTTTTAAACCATGTTTCTCCAACACATTTTGTTTTAAAGTTGTCACTGTTCTCTCAGTGCATTATTCAATTTTTCCGATTTGAAACCTTGTAAATGATCTGACACTGAAAAATTGAATTTCACAGGTTACATGTTCAAGTTTACAAACCAAAACAAAAAGGATTCAAAGGATGCATAGGCTTTATTGTCATATGCAAAAATAGACATGTTATCAGTGCAAAAAAATGTTCCTAGCTCACAATGTCACTACCTGGTGCTGTCATTTATTCTGTTTACAAATATACTGAAAAACCTAAGTTTAATAAATTAAAAAGAGAACAAGAAAGGAAAGAAGAAACATTAACACAATGACTGAGGTAGACTAGGTGGTAAACAATGTGAGAACAGAATGTTCAGTATAAACCAGGGTTAAAAAAAAACAGCATGTGCCGTAAAGAGCATAAAAAGTTTGTGCTAAAGATGACTGAGCTAGACAACTTGGTAAACAGTTATACTAAAGACAGTGTAAAAGCAGTATGTGCATTGTGTAGAAACTTGTCTACCAACCTGCTGCCTGTAGCTGCTGAGGAATGATTGATTCATTTTCACTTTAAGCTGACTGGACGATATTCAGCAGCACCTTGCAAACAGAAAACCTCAATAAATTAGTTGAAACAGTCTGCTGTCATACATCTGTAATATTCAGGTTTTCATTTGGAAATTAAACCTGCTGAGCTGCACAAGAGGACAGGATTCCTGATAAAGGCGGAACGTGTTTTTCTGCGGCGACATTCATTTTCCAGGATCCAATATTTGCTAAATGCACGAGGACTGAGTTTGGAGAAATCTCCCTGCTGAGTCATACAGCAGCAATGTAACAGCTGTGAGTAAATAGTGACTGTGTGGAGGCGACGTAGCTGACAGGCAGGTGGGCGGCCATAAAATGAGTGTGTGTGTGAAACCTCCAAACACAGTGACTGCACAGTGAATCACCACATCTGAAACGTGTTCACCTGCTAATTTGTTTGATTTTCATCATTAATCATGTTAACCTTCACCCCCCCTCTCTCCTCTCCTCTCCTCCCCTCCCTCCTCCACCTCCCCCGTCAGGTTTCTGTGTGGGACAGTGAATGATTTTGTGGCGGAGGTGGGGAAGGCGTACGAGAGAGCCACGGAGAACAAGGAGGAGGCAGATGCCATGGCAAAGAAGGTAAATGGTTTTGTGTGTAATTGTATGCATTATGTAAGAGCTTGTATAACTGTAACTAGTGGGCAGTGTAGGTGTGTGTTTGTGTGTGTATATAATAGAGAGACAGAAATAGTTGTGTTGAAGGTTCATCGTTCCCTCTAGTACTCCGTGTTTTCTATCTGTTCAACTATTTGACTCATTATATGAATCCAGTTTGAAGAACAATTGAAGCTGCGAGGCTGAACATGTACTGAAGGACAATTTGGAGGCGCTTGTACTTGAATATTTCCATTTTATTCTACTTTAAACTTCTACTCCACTACATTTCAGAGGCAAATATTGTACTTTTTTCTCTATTACATTTATCTAACAGCTTTAGTTACTTTGCACATTTGGATTATTATTGCAAAATATAAATCAACATATGAATAAAGATGTATGATTCTAGATTAAAGGGATAGTTTGGATTATTTGAGGTGGGGTTGTATGAGGTATTTATCTATAATAGGGTTGGACAGTGTCTACCAAATTGGCTCTATAGACGATGTCCACAGTGAAATGCTGCAGATGGACGCTGACGTTATTGTTTTGTTTTGTTTTTTTGAGGTGAGGCAGGGCTTAACAGTAAGGCTTTCCCACTTGCCTGAGGCCTCTAAAATATCTGGTTGAGCAGATAAATCTGGCAAAAAATCTAGAAAAAAGAAATTGAATTCTTAGATGGCTAAATTATGTTTTCGCACTAAAATTAGATTTCCATGTCCTGTTTATTATCTTCTTATTAAACCTGACCAGACCAAACCTAATACACCCTGTTGGCAGCAGTGTTCCTTTTCTGCAGGCTGCCGTTTAGTGCGTTTCTTTCAGTTGTGCCACTATTGTTTTCTTAGCTTAGCTTCCTCGGTATAGCTAGCCAGCTAACTTTGTTTCGAGTGTCAGAGGTCCAACACAACTAAGTACCGGACCTTTTTAGTTCAGATTCACCAAAGTCACACAACAACACAAACTAACTAACGGATCGAGGCAGCAGTAGACCAGTAACTGCTGTGGTCTGTGACGTAAAATTACTGTTTTTGCCAAAGGAGTCTGGTGGCTTTTATAACACTTTAGATGTGATGATAAACACTCCGACAGTGTGGAAATTTTTGGTTAGGTTACTGTGAAAGTGCTTGAATTTTACTCATAAAAAGCTGTAAAAACATAAAACAGTCATCCGGTTACTTTTGAAACTGAAGAAAACATCTAAATATGGTGCTCCTGCCAGTACGTTTTCTCATTTTTAAGAGATACTGACTTCACTGGGAAAAGTAAACCGAGCTAATTCCAGGAGTATGTTTTGATTTGAATGACTTATTAAAGTCTCCAAAGATAGAAAATATGTCTGAATTTGCTGGAAACGTGTATAAAAACATGTAGAATACATCAAAAATATTTTGGTTACATTTGATTGAAGAGAGCAGCTATAAAAGTCACTGAATATTCCACAACTGTAAACATCCTGTAGCTTAAAGAACAAGCTGATACAGAATATATATGTGATACAGTGAGACATGGAGAAAAAAAGATGATTTGTCCAACCAAAAGAAAGAAATTAGAGCAGCTGTCCGTCTAACTAGCAGTTAAAAAACATCCAAGTCTGTAACTACAATGAAAGTGATGCTGAGAGAAAGACTGCTTTACCAAATCTTTTTTTAAAAGGAAAAGACATTTCAAAATAGAGAAAATCTTTTCACCTGGCAGAGGTGTCTCGATCCATCTGCAATCCCTCCTGTCAGAGTGCTTTGAGCTCTGTCCCGCTTATCCGTCTTTTTCCAAATAATGTGGAGCTTTATTGTCGCCTGGAGGGAAATTCGCCTGTTGCTTCTGCAAATAAAAGACCTGTATGTGCTGTAAAGGTATCGATTTCACGCTGGTTTCAGGTGTTACCGCAGCTGCACGGATGAGAAAATTTAGGAACTTCTGCCCAGCAGTGATGTGTTCTGTATCTCACTGTTTACACTCCTCTCATGTGATTTTGAAGAGAAGCCACATAAACAGTAAAAATCTCTTTCTCTCTGCCTGTTTTCCCAGTGTGCACTGCTGAATGAGAAGCTCGATTCTCTCGTCAAGGCCTTAAGTGAGGAAGCGGAGGCCCAGGTAATGACACTGCCACTTATAATCAATATGAAATAGTCGTAGCAATCAGTGTAGTCATACAGCCTGATTAAAATCACGAAACTGTCCAAAATTGTAGAATTTTATATCAAGTAACAGCTGAAGTGTTTTGCACCAAAATGAGATTTGAACAGTCTGGAAAAAGGGATGAGAAGTGTGACTAATATCTCAAAATCTGCTTCTTTAAGGAAAGCAGTAATAAAATCATAACACATCTTATCAGAAGCTTTTTTGTTTGCTTGTTTTTACATCTGCTGCATTATTGACAATGTTTTTTTTACACCATACAGAAAAAGGTCCCAGCCACAAGCTAAACCACTATATTTTTGTCATACTTGATTCAAATTTAATATACTTTTAGGGCATTTAATGGCACATTAATTTACGTATTAAGTCATTTATTTATTTTGTCTTTTATATCCTCCGTAGGGAGTAGACTAACATACTATATTTCTGACATACTGCCTCATGTTGTTTGCTCAGAGAGGATATAAAGTGTTCCTCCCCACTTACAACACCGGAGGGTTTTTAATCCCCCTGATACTGCCTGAGCCTTTAGAGCAGAAGAACTAAAGCAATGTTTATTTTTTACAATTTTTACGTTTCCTCACAGGAGCTAAACAACAAAACAGTGTATAACTTTTTGTGTCTCTGCTCCCTTTGGAGTCTTTTATTCACAGATTGATGATGCTGCTGTAAAAGAAATAAACTCAACCCCTTAAAATGTCAGAATGATTTCAACCTGCTGCTCAATAAAAGGGGGGAAAGCCACTGAATTTTAGCTTTGCAACAAGCGTAATCTTATATTTGAGAAATGAAATATGGATATTCCTCAGTCCTCCCTGTAAATGAATATTAAACACTGGATCCCTTTGCCAGAAACAAGTGAAGTCGCACCACTATAAGGCTCCACAGAGCAGGAATAGTAAAAATTTATGAATAAGGAGACATTTTCTGGTTTAATACCGCTGCTTTAGTGATAATGTGCTAATGCTGCAGGGTTCCCACTGCTCTCAAAATGACATAAATCTCACAGGGGAGTCGATATCAGGGTGTATTTTATAACAGCAAGAGGATGTGTTTCCTTTTCCCTTCCTGTCACATCCAGGTGGTGCCAGCAGGTTCGGTGCCCAGCCAGGAGAGTGGCAGCTCGAGCCCCGGCGAGAGTGGCGGGGAGTCGGGTTCAGAGGGCAAAACGTACCGATCCAAGGAACAGCTGATGCTCAGGGCCAACAGCCTGAAGAAAGCCCTGAGGCAGATCATCGAACAGGCTGAGAAAGGTAAGAGCAAGAAATGGTTTCATTGTCTCCCTCGTCCTGCTGTTCCTTTCTTCTTCTTTCGCCATCATATTGACACAGTCGCGACCTGATTTGTGCTGTATTATGTCCACGGACGTCATCCTTTCAGTGGTGGACGAGCAGAACCGACACACGCAGGTCCAGAGGATGTCGTCCTCGTCGTCCATCAAAAGAGAAAACAGCGAGGAGCTGAAGGATGCTGAGCCACGTAAGTGTCTCTTCAGTTTGAAGTCAGCAGGGACACGAGATGAAGAGACAAACTCCAAACTGCTGCTTGTACATTTTGGAAAAACGACATCAGTATTTTAAAACTAATATGACTGCATTTTGTCAGAAAACGTTAGAAGACAACTCATTCCTTCAAGAATAACCCAGATTTTTACCTCTGCACTTAATTTTGTCTTTAAAAAATAAATTTTGAGGAAATGTAAAAAAAATACAGAAATAAGTAAGTTTGTGGAAATAAATGGCTAAAACATTAACAAAATCTTGCATTGTTTACTGGCTAGCTAAAAACTTTATAAAATGTATATCGTTTGCTAGTTTGCCAAAAAAAACCAACAACTTTACATTGTTTGCAAGCTAGTTAAAAAGATAGTTAGCCGAGTAAGCCCACTTGTTGGCTGCGTTAATGGAGCCAACAATAGAGTTAATGGATGACTGGCACAACTGGCGAAGAAGAGACGCATCATAAAACTCAATTCAGGTTCCTCCAAGACAGTTAAGGGACAAAGTCAACCCAGCTAAGTCTTTCTAATGTTTAAGCTAGTTTTAAAGTTTTGTGCAACAGACTTTAAAGTCATATCAAGATTTAACCAGGTTCAAAAATGAATCCTTGTTGATGCAACTCAGCCTTTGTTTTTAATGAAATCAAAAATGCCGCCATCCAGGTCAAGGAGGCCTAAGTCCCACCTCCCCCATTGTCCTTGAGAAACCAGAGAGCCTGAACACCGTCACCTTCAGCGAGGACTCTGTGTAAGTCTTTGCACATCTGTGTCCTTCACAGACCAGCTGTAGCTAAAAAAAATGTGCTGTTGTATTAAAGTATTATCACATTTTAATACGCAATCTGCACATGTTCTGTATTTTGTAGACAATGTTCAGAAAAGTGTGTGATGAACAACTATTTCGGCATCGGCCTGGACGCAAAGATTTCCCTCGAGTTCAACAATAAGAGAGACGAGCACCCCAAGAAATGCAGGTAAGAACACATGAAAAATCATTTTAATCTGTTCACAGCTCATTTATTTAGTGAAGCAACTGTAAAACTGTTTTATTTCCTGTTAAGTGTTATTCCGCCCAAGATCAGCATTAATTTAGTGTTCACGGCGCGTTTCAAATGTGTCCCAGAAGTGGCTCGGTACTACGCTCTGCGGAGAATACGCAATACAAGTCTATTTTTGATGGATACCACGTTAATTAGCGCAGAGCAGATCAAACGGGCAGGAAGTCAGACACAGAAAAGGGAGGGAGAATCCGCTTGATTTTCAAAATAAAAGACCCCATGCAGACTCACAATCATAAAGACAGACAGAAAAGAAACTATATAACCACGTAACCTACTTATCCATGGTAGAAGCACAAAGAGCAAGGTAAGAGGACTTAATCAACAGAATCTGAGCAAGTAAACATGATCTGGCAGCTGCTGAATCACTTCTGAAACACTGCTGGTGGGCGCTGCAGCCGTGCGGAGGATCAGAACAGTGGTGCAGACGTGCTGCGCCTGGTGGAATAACACAAATATTTTTTTACACAAATACTTTTTACATATTTTTCTAATATTATTGGTATATTCTTTCTTATATATTGTGGTAGAATGTACATGTTTTTTTTACATACTTCTGATTTTCTTCTAATTTCTCTGTGCTTTCTTAATCTGGTCCAGAACATTATTTCTTAGAGGCAACATTACAAATGATTAAAAACTGATGACCATATCACATTACCTACAAGATTTGTACATTATATCAGTCATGTGTTTCTGCATTTAGTAACAGGCAGGACATACTGTAGTTTAATTTTGTCAACAAAGTTTGATTCTAATGAGACAAAATCATCTCTGATCGGTTTCCTCCTCCCGTCTCGTCCTGCAGCAGTCGCACTAAGAACATGATGTGGTACGGAGTGCTGGGGACGAAAGAGCTCGTGCAGAAAACGTACAAGAACCTGGAGCAGCGAGTTCAGCTGGAGGTCAGACTCACACACACACACACAGGAGCGTGCGGACTGTTTTTGGAAACAAAATGCCATCAGCTGTTTTCCTCTCACATCCTGTGTTTTTCTCTCTTCTCTGTGTTCAGTGTGACGGTGTTCCCATGTCTCTGCCGAGTCTGCAGGGCCTGGCTGTGCTCAACATCCCCAGCTACGCAGGCGGCATCAACTTCTGGGGAGGAACTAAGGAGGATAATGTGAGTTAATACCTTTTCTTTGATGTTAAAAGCTGCACGGCTTCATTAAAATCTGAAAGTGACAGTGTTTTGTTTGCTCTCTTCTGCTTTGTTCAGAATTTCGGCGCTCCGTCTTTTGATGATAAGAAGTTGGAGGTGGTGGCGGTGTTTGGCAGCATGCAGATGGCCATGTCCAGAGTCATCAACCTGCAGCACCACCGCATTGCACAGGTAACACACAACACACATCCGCTCACTACAGAGGCAGAGACCAGCCTGTTATTCTTTTATTTTTTAATGCTTTTTTAAAAATATTGAGCTCACCAGTTATTTAATTCATTATCTTGAGAAAATGAGCTTTTGTTATCTCGAGACAACAAGATAATGGAGCCCTGATCTTGACAAAAGAAGAAAAAGTTGTTTCCTTATAATGTTTAAAAAAATGTTTTTAAAAGAAATCATTGTTCATTACGCCCTGATGAATAAAGATGAGACAAAATAGTTGACTGTTTAATAGCTGGGTAATCAGCCATCTCAAAGACCAATATCAGTGTTTATTTAAATTGTCCTGAACCTGAAGTAAATGAGAAAGAACGTGAATTTCCTTTTTAGTGGTGTCTTTTTCTACTTCAGTTTGATAATTTTTTGGTTAAAGGGATAGTTCAAATTTTTTGAAGTGGGGTTGTATGAGATTCATAGTTTGGAGAAGGAGACAGGAGTTCTGGTGCAGGAAGCAAAGCAGTGTACTGCTGTGGACAGGATCGGCAGCAACACTTATTTTAGAAACCTATAAGCCAGTTAATCCTCTCTCCAAACCAACCAAACTCCACTGACAAAAACAGTAATTTTACCTCGCAGAACACAGGAGTTGCTGGTCTGCTGCTGCCTCAGTTGGTTAGTCTGTTTGTGTTGATGTGAAACTTTGGTGTTTTAAAGCGTTAGTTCAGATTCACCAAAGTCACACAGTGACACAAACAAACTAACTGATTGACACAGCAGTAGACCAACAACTCCTGTATTCTGCAAGGTAAAATTACTCATTTTGCTAATGGAGTTTGGTTAGTTTGAAGAGAGGAATATTTGACTTATATAATGGAAGTGTCCCATCAGCAAAAGGTTGTCTAAAGGCAAAGTAAAGCAGTGAAAATCTTCTAAATATAGGGTAGACTTGTTTTTAGATGGACCCTTTTTTTACGTGACTGAAATACATTTTGCTGCTGACCCTGTTCACAGCAGTTTACTGCTTAGCTTCCTACAGCAGGAGTCCTGCTGCTTCTCTAATAGCTGACTGCTATCTACTGTAGGCAACACACTGACTATGGATAAGTACCTTATACAACCTCACTTCAAAAATCTGAACTATCTCTTTAAAGCAGGATGTCAGAGCAGAGAGAAGAATTGACAACTCAGAAAAATGAAACACTTTGAAATGAGATGGAATGAAACAGACAAAGGTTTATTGTCCGCCAACGTAGAAAACTGTCTTTGGTCCATCTGGCATTTCAACATGGGCAGCACAAATACTCCATGTAATAAAATACAATCCGCTGGTGATGTTCATGTAACTTTTAAAAGTGCAGGTTTTACAGGCTCACATAAAATGCTCAGTGTCTGACAGCAGGGGACAGAGGAGGTCAAGCAGAAAAAAAGAACTGTATGCATGGACGGAAAAAAAAGAACAAGAAGTCTCATCTGACAGCTGCTGTTTTCTGCTCTGTTGCATCTCAGTGCCGACAGGTGAAGATCACCATCCTTGGGGAGGAGGGGGTCCCAGTGCAGGTGGACGGCGAGGCCTGGATCCAGCCGCCCGGCATCGTCAAGATCGTCCACAAGAACCGAGCGCAGATGCTCACCAGAGACAGAGTAATGTCCAAATCAAATATGAGAAAATATAAGTTTTACTCATGGTTTTTAGCATATGTGTCATAAAAACACATGTTGCATTCTATAAATTCTATAAAAAACTAAAAGCATGTGAAAAACAGCAGTTTTGGCTTGAAATATTCTTCATTTCATAAATATTGCAGCTGAAAATCCACTCTCGGCTCTCTGCAGCCTCAGCCCCTCTGCCCATGTTGTTGACTCTTTCTATTTTGGGATTTCTTAAATCAAATTCATACCCACTGTGTTTGTTCTCTGTTCACGCTGCTCAAACCTTTGAGAGCTCTCTTGAGCCAAGCACATTTGGGCAGTTTGTTTCCATGGTTTCCCTCCTTAAGTGCCGCAGAGAGAGAAGAGTGTTGGCTCACTGGTTTTATCCTCCAAAATGTGGCTTTTATTCAGTCAAATGGTGACAGTAATGTTCCAGGTGAGCCTTGTCCCTGCAGGATGCCTGGTTGAGGGATGATTATTGACAGGTTTTTAAATGAAATTCATGTCTGGATGCAATAAAACAACCTTTTATTTCTTTTTTTTTCTCAGTTATCTCAGATTTATCAGAGAGAACAATTGTCTTTTTTTCCCCTCTTGTTCTATGGAAGCCCGTTTTCTGCAGTGTGATCAGGGAAAAACGATCGTCTTCATCAGGGGTGTCAAACTTAATTTCACCCTGGGCCACACCAGCATTTTGGTTGTTTCCAGGGGCTGGTTGTCAATATAAGACTTGACTAAAATAAATTAACTATAGGAAGGTAGAAACTGAAAAGTTTCAGGTTGTTTCCATTTGGGTAGCCTATAGGAAAGGTTTCAAATAAAAAAATGTGTATTTGCTAAAAAATTAAATGATGTCATTTTAATTTGCTGTTACTGTTAGTACAACTAGATACAACCACTTGGCTAGGATACCACCGCTGGAAACAGCTGTATGATACTGACAGCCATGTTGCATATACTATAGTGACATCTAGCTGATGCCCTCAGTGCCCGGATAATAAAATCAGGATGCATTCTGGGACATGTTGTTTATGTGCTCTCAGTCATAACAAGAAACTTCCTCAAAATAATGACTTAGTACCACAAAATGATCACTCAGTATCTCAAAATAATGAGAAACTTTTTCACTGTCATTATTTTGAAAAACTAAGTGGTTGGGCTTCCATCAGCCCAGACCTGAAGTAAAAGTTGTGTGTACTCGAACCTTTTCTACGTATTCTTGTGTTTCGCTACCTTGAGTATTCAGTTTATGTCGACACAAACACACAATATCTGAATAACCACTTTGAATCAGATGTCGGGTGGCCTTGAATTGAATTAGATCCAACTGAAGCAGACTTTTCTTTTAAACATTCCTTTGCTGCATCACAAGTTTACATGGTGTCTCAGTTTTGAAAAGGAACAAATAACTCTGGCCTAAATGTTTCCTGTTTTGTTTTTTTTTTCTGTACAACAAGGCGTTCGAGAGCACGCTGAAGTCGTGGGAGGACAAGAGGAAGATCGACAGCTACCGCGCCAGCAGGCCCCGCCTTAACTCCCAGCAGTCCATGGAGTACCTGACTGAGGAGGAGTGCGCTCAGGTTCAGCAGCTGGGCCTCGTGGCCGACACGCTCATCAATAAGTAAGATGAACCTGATGTTTTTTTAGGTCAGGTTGTGTGGAGATTTACTAGTGCGAGGCCCAAAGTGTCACGGAAAGGACTCGGCAAATCAAATCACTGATAGGAAAAGGAAAAGCAGCGGGGAAATGAAAACGTAAATTGAATGGGGATTGGTCTTTTTAAATTCCTGATCTGTATTGTTAATTAAATATGTGAATATAGTTAATTATTTCTCTTTTATAACTGAATTTTTTAAAAGATTATTTATACGTTATTTATTTATGAATTCATGAATGTATTATTTTTTTCAGTTGTGTTTACTGAGAAGTTGAAGAAGTTCAAGAACAGCAACAACAACGACGACAGCAATAATGAACAAAAATACTAAAGTAGAAAGATGACAATAATGATGCTAGAAATGAAAGTACAAAAGATAAACAATTAAATATAATAAAAAAAGAAATGCAAATAAAATAGAAACACAATTTACAGTAAAATAAAAAGAGAAAAACAATATAACAACCGAGGAATGAAGAGAAACTGAACAATACTTTTTAATGTATTTTTAAAGAATGTATGACTGTTGACTGTTTTATGCTGTTTTTGTTAATCAATTTTTTAATTGGAACTATTTATTAATGGATTAATATTTAATTTGTAAGTTATTTTTATAATTCCTCTTTTATTGCCCATTAAAATATCAAATAATGAATCACTTTGTAATTTTGTCTATTTATATATAGATAATAAATACATTTATTTGTGAACAAATGTATTAATGCCTGTTTTTATTGGAAAATTAGTTATAAACTAATTAAATACTTTATTACTATTTCCATGACACTTGTGGTCCTCCGTAGAGTTCAGGTCTGAAGTCTTGACTTAACTGAAAAGGATCGAAATGTCCTCGTTAAACTGAGACCCGACAAACCTGCCGGTCTGTCTCCTCCAGGACATTTTGAACAGATTTTGAGTTTCAAGCTTGCTGTGTGTCGATGTGTTTGGTGTCCTTGTCCATGTGTAAATCTGACAGTTGACACTCGTACTGAGCTCTGGGCCACTTAATCAAACTGTACGTGTTCAGAAGAGCTCGTATTTTCTTCAGCCATTGTTAAGAACCAAGCCAGAAAAACTTGCCAGCTACGAAGTAATACCTAAAGATTTTAGGGATTTTTTTCTGCCTCCACCTGAGCTCCGCCCACAAAAAACATAAGAATGTTCACCAACAGAGGAGAGGTTTATAGGATCACATCATACTGTAAGTTAGCCAATGTTAGCAAAACACTAGCTAACTAGCTAGATAATGATTGTTGTAGATTATATAGCTAGTTTTTTGCTCACATTGGCTAAGTTTTGCAGGTCCCTCGGCAACATCAACAGTCTACAAAATTTGTCTTTCTTTTTGATATAGATGTGCTAACACTTAGCATATCTAAGCACAGGAAACAGGAGAAGGTTAACTGAGGTTCTGCCAGGTACCAAATTTACTCAACTGTTGTCGGAGCACAGAGCAAAAAAATGACCTATTTTTACAATCAATTAAAGTGATTTTTCATGTAAAAATGGCAGAAATGCTGTTTTCAGCCCCTCAAATATGGAGGTTTCCTGCTTTTCTCTGTTCATCATCATATTAAACTGAATTTTTGGGAGGATTGGACTGACAGAGCAAAACATTTAAAGCCAGGTTGCACTTTGAGAACCTGGGATGAAGATTTTTCACCGTTTTCTTACAATTTATAGACAAAATTGAGAAAAATTTAGTAAATAATCCAATAGATTTATTAATAAGTTAGTTGTAGCTCTGCTTAAGACATGCAGCTTATTTACATGATATTTTCAAGTTTTACAAGTTGATAAGTTTCTGCATTTGCAAAAAAAAAAGGGCAGAAAAGCACCATGTTCAGCAGCCTTTCTGTTTCATTATCCACATCTGTGTGTGTTTTTGTGTTGAGAAGATAAAGGGGATCAAGGGAGGATCTTGCTTAACATTTTGGGATTCATGTATCCCACTTCAATAATCTTGTTTATTTGCTAAGTTTTTCTCTTTTACACTGATGAGCCATTTTACTTCTCTTTTCTTGCACGTATAAACCATTTGTGTCCCTCTGAGGTCGTCTCAGCTTGTCTCAATTTGTCTGGTTTATTATAATCTTCTCAATAATGTTTTCAAAACTAAATTCACCTTTCAGGGTGATGAATATTTTAATTACATTTGCGAACTTATCTCAGAAGCCGAGAAATGGTCGTAAAGGGGATTTCCTGTGTTCGTGCGAAGAGATTTGATACGGACAATTTGAGAGCACAACAAAAGGCGTGTACGATGTGATTTTCCAGCTGCTTTGACTGGTTTCGTCATTCACTGGTCAAAATCAATGCAAATCCAAACATCTACAAAGTGAACTCAAAGGCTGGAGAGACACAGACTTTTGTCTCATCGACAGGCTGAGACAACTTGTTGGAATAATCACCATAATTGTGCCCTTTCAGCTTGTTGAAATAAATAATTACAGCCCTTTCAAGTCGATGATTTCCTCCCTCGTCCTCCCCAGGATCCGCGAGGCAGCCAAGACCCACAAGCTGGTGGAGCAAGAGTTGGCTCACGCCGTCAACGCCACCGCCCTGGTGCTCACAGAGGCCAAACTGTCCAGCCCTGAGGTAAGACACCGAGGAGGAGGACAGAGAGACAGATGGATGGACATATGGCTGATTTGATTGACAAAACAGAGGAATAAAGTGTACAGATTTTCATCAGTGTACTTGAGTCTTTATGTCCATTTACAGGCCGTTAATTTCGCAGCCTGTTAACCTGGAAAGCATCTGCGACGTAATGATATTGTGATGAGAAATCATCAGGAAAAGTGGTGCTGTGAAACAAAAACAGACTTTGGATAAAAGACAACTGGAAATAAAAACAGGTGGAATATAAGGGCGACTCCATCAGTTACTTCTTCAGTTTTTTAACATGAAAACTTCCACTTTGCCGTTAGCAAAATGTGTTAACTTAGCTTAGAGCGCCGATCCCCTCCACTGCCTTGACCTAAGGAGATAAAATATAATAATAAGCTAGATTTTAAGCATCTATTGTATTATTTCAGTTTCACTGTTAAATATATTTTCTGTATCTAGTCATATAATTATTCGTTTCATAGCATGACAGGAATTTTCACGGAGGCCCTGAAGGCCACGGCCACTGTGCCCCCACGCATCTTAAAATCAATGAATATTGAACACTTCACTGTGCAGTCACTGTGTGACTAGCTTCAGCTAGTCAGAGTAGCTCAGACTAGTCTGACACGCATGAACTGATGAAGCTTCTTGGATGAGAGGTGAAACGTCTTCAAAGACATATAAATAAGTCCAGTTCTTGAGATTACAATGACCTGGACGAGTGAGAACATTCACCAACATACTTCATTGTGCATTGTTTTTTGAAAATGATGTGATTGATATATGACTTCATTTAATCATCTTTTATATTACTGTAGTCTGCAAAACCCAGTTTTGTACTGCAAGTTGCACGTTCATAAACTAAAAAAAACAAACAATATTTTTTCCCTACAAATGGTAATAAATCTGAATGTTTGTTAGGAGTTTCCTGATGTAAAATTAAGCATCAAATGTAGAAGTGCAAAGATTAAACATTGAGAAATGTGAGTAAAATATACATTTTTAGTTGCACTATCATGTTGCACACAGACTGCAGTAAATAAAGTTTAAAAAAAATGTAATAAATTACTTGTTCTGATATTTCAGTAGCGCCCGACTGATGCTGTATTTTTGGTGCTGATATCCGTATTTGTGTTTTCAGTGTCTAAGTCGCAGCACGGCGGTGGAAATCGTCAACAGCAGTAAAGTTCTGCAGGCTGAGACCAAGATGCTGCTCGATGGAAAACTACTGGTACGACTCTGCAATTTCATCCACGTCTTCTCTCTCCTGTTGTCTTTGTTTCCCTCGGCTATTCTCCTCCTCTACGCTGTCTGTCTCTGTCTCTGCTGGAGCCATTCAAGCCTCGACGTCTCACATTTCACTTTCTGCTGTCTATTTATTGTCTTTGTTCAGGTTTTTTGTTTGCTATAGCTCTATTTACCTCCCGTGAGGAAATTTACCTTCATTCATGATAGCCCTTTGTGCAGAAGAGCAAATATAATGACAACATGAGTGCAAAGCATGATATGCACACAACAATACCTAAATGTTTATCCAAATTCATCTGCCTCTCTGTTCTCTTCTTATCTGCTTCCCTTTTTATCCTCCTCACGTTTGAAATGTTTTTCAAGCTTTTCAGACTTCACTAATTGGGCTGAAGTTTCTCTGATTTTATCTTTATGTAATTCAGAGACACTGAAACTTCACGAAGAGATTTTGCTTCCCTAAACTTTTCTGTGACGAGAGAGATAAGATGAGATGTAACTGATGATTAGACGCAGATAAATAAAGCAGCAAACGGATTTGTTACATTATGTAAATTACTTGTAATTTGAAAGAATCTGACAGAATTACAGGTTAGCAGATGTTTACTTTACAAATCTGTGAATTTGCATAAAATACGAAGGGTGTCAAAATATATGTCAACAAAAAAACTAGAGCAGATGTTTGCATTTATCATTTTTAAATTTAGACATCAAGGCTGTTTCTAACCTCCTGTCCCTAAAATTTAACCATTTTTGTCTCTTTGGGGGAGGAAAGGAGATCTTTAGGGGGACATAGTGTGTCAACAGTACAGTATATGCCACATAGAGGTGGTTTACATCATCTTAGATTCATTTTAGATGCAGCTCAAAAGTTTCTCTAGTTCTATCCCTCATGAAAAAACTATCAAATCACTGCTCATCATGAAATCTACATAAAACTTTACTGGTTCCACCACTTGATTATTACTGAGATGTAGTAATGAGCAGAGTTTTGGGACATATTCATACTGATGATTACTACATAATAACTGTTTAAATCACTGTGTGATTATTACTTAATTACTTGTTTCACTATTAGCATTTGGGAAATTACTAAATAAAAATGACTCATGCCTTCACAAACTACTGAATTACTGTTTCTCTCTGTATGTGTAGTCTTGTGTCTCTACTGATCACTGTTGAATTTCTTTTCATTTCTACTCAAACCCTTTTGAATTACTATTGAAAAAGGACACATTTGCTACTATTTGCCTGTTCAATATCATGCTATGTTATCGTGCATATAAATTATTCTCATCAAACAAGAATGAGCCTACACAAGCTTCATTTCAACATTTTTCATTAATTGATGGAAATCGTAAACATAGAAAAATTCATGCTGTGATTTGGTTTCAGGTTGCGCTCCAGGTCTTTAGTTTTTGGTTCTGAAGTTTCATGATGCTGTGATTGTCCTGGAGGTCACATTAGGTTATTTTATATAGTGAGGTCAAGTTTAAAATAATGGTCTTAGTACAAGGAATGGAGTGTTATTTATCCACCTCTCACCAAGCTAGCACGCCATAGTTGTTACCAATGGATGTCCAATCTAGCTTTAAAACTTTACAGAGGTGAGTGTATGTTTTTATCTATTCCCATGATGAAATTATGACAAGAAGGAACAATTAATTTGACAGGATGGGGTGTGTGGGAATGGACAGGGAGACTGATCTGTACCTCGTCTTTTGAAAGGAACAATCAAAATGTAATGTATAAAAAAAGAAATCACAGTTAAATGAAATAAATCAAACTCTTGGTGCACTGACACGCCGTCTCCTCGTCCTTCACAGTCGGATTCTCCAGAGGAAGAGGAGCTTCGGTCGACTCTGAACAGCCTCAGTGCCGAGCTCCACAAGCTGGACGACATCCACTGGATCTGTCCGCTCATGCAGTGTTCAGAGGAGGTGAGGAGGGGAAATGCAGTCTGTGTTTGTATGTGTGTGAGAGAAAATCCTTTGTGTTATCACGGTCTGACTAACAGCCAGCCAACTGCCACAGTGTCATTGCTCAGTTCTAACTAGTAGCAGCCCATCTGCCCTTTTCTGACAACCGGACTCAAAATCTAGAATATCTTTTGGTGCGTCTCCATGTGTCTGATGGTCTAAGCTTCTTTTTTTAGGACTCTGTGAGAGGCAGCAGCAAGAGCGGCAGCAGTATGAAGCTGAAGATCATACCCAA
The DNA here is from genome assembly GCA_027495735.1 of Lutjanus campechanus. Lineage (NCBI taxonomy): Eukaryota > Metazoa > Chordata > Actinopteri > Lutjaniformes > Lutjanidae > Lutjanus > Lutjanus campechanus. The sequence continues at coordinate 468 of JAJHUR010112668.1, read as the reverse complement.
GGTGAAGAAGGAGAGAGAGAAGCTGCACAAGCAGAAGTCCAACAGCTCTCTCTCAGGTAATCAGGAGATCAGGGGCCTAATTACAGAAAGATTTATTATCTGTTTGTCCCATTGTAACATAAGTTTCAAAAACCTGAAGAATCCCATCTTCCTATTATGGAAGCAGTTCCTGAAGTCATAGCTGTCTCCTGTCTTATCTTAGACCTCATCTTAACTTAGGAAATCCTAAACTTGATTTTTCAGTCGGTACTCGACTTGTCGTGCCTGTATCTGCTTAAAAAAACAAACAAAACAAAAAAAACGCTGCCTGTATCTTTGACAACGGCCGTCTCACTTCTCTTGTCACTGGTTAGCTAGCTTGCGAATGGACAAGAAAAGATGTGTGTTTAATTTTAGCTTTGATGAGTCAGAGATATTTCTAGTCACTTATTGGCCCAGGATAAAGTTTGAACATTCTGACGTGCATGT
>JAJHUR010112666.1:0-25799 GCA_027495735.1 Lutjanus campechanus | reverse complement strand
GGAAAAGAGACAGCACACACACACACACACACACACACACACACACACACACACACACACACACACACATGCACACCTGTTTTTTGACTCTTGGGGAGAGGCGGTCAACCTCAGAAGGAGGAGGGAGCAAGAAGTGACTACAGTTTGACCTAGTTAAATGTGATCTGTCAGTGTTCGGGTGGTGACAGGGGATTGCCACCGTTCCTCCTCCTGGAATATCCTCTGTGATGATTCCCCTTAAAGCTGCGCAAGCCAACGTTTTAACCAAAAGATTAACCTGTCTTATCAGTCTGAAAAATAACAACAGAAAGGAGCATCCATCTTCCGTTAACCAGGACCCCACAGATCCATAAGATTAGCTTCATAAAAATTCAGTCTTCAAATTTTGCCCCTGGTGGGACATTTTTATTACCAAGCAAGTGATGAATTGAATCTTTAGAGTAGGTGAGGAACTCAATTCAAAGAAGAGAAAGAGCAGGGGCGGGTTTAATCATTTTGAGGCCCAAGGCAAACGCAGGCATGGGGCCCTCCACGTTCCTTGTTCTCCCTCTTTTTCAACTCTTGAATAAATAAAAAGTCCTAAAAAATAAACTTTTATTCATGGTGGAGAGCGGAGGATGGAGAATAAGCTGCTCTGTAGTCTGGTGGTACAGCTGCAGATACTTCTGTATCTCTTGCCAGATGGCAGCAGTATGAATGGGCTGTGGCTGGGATGGACATTGTCTTTTAGTATCCTCCCACTTCCTCCTATTTTTCAGCACTGATGGGGTAGCTTTATATAATTTTTCAACTGTCTATACACCACACTATACAGCCGTTTGTTTACACGAGTTGGCTACTGTCTCCCTGAATAATTTCTGCAAATGCGCAGTAAGATCAATGAATAGTCCAAGTTTGTGGAGAGGCCCAGAGACGCTCATGAACTAAGCAATCTGATGCCGTTTTATTGTTTAGATTTAATGAAAAGTTTAAAATAAATTCTTCAGTTTATGAGGTGTTTTATGGGACCTTTAGTAGCTTGGGGGCTAAGGCAATTCCTGACCATGACAGTACAGAAACTTGTGCATTTTATACCTTAAAGTAATTTTTCTGCTATAGTTTTCTGTCAGATATGTTGTGCCCTTATAAGTGATGAGACACCAGTTGCTTTCCATTATTCCTGTCAATTTTACCTATCAACAGTGGCTAGGGAGTGGGTAGAAGTGGGATGTGCATTACAGTGTCAAGTCAACCCCTGGAGAACACTGCGGACACACACTGTCATCTCTGTTAGTTGGAAACAGAGTGAAAAAAATGAGTTTGGCGTAGATTTATCATCCGTAATATCCACAAAGTAATGATCATCTTATGGGTAGGATAGGTTCTTTTTTTTTTGTTTTAAAACAGTATTCACATGCACATTTCAGGAGTTGTTCTAAACTACAATTGTCTTTCGGTGTAGGTGATGAAGGACAAATCCACAGTTCTCACTGTCTGTAAAATGCATTCTGCAGTTCAACTGAAACTCATATGAGGCTTCAGCAGCCTGAATTAGCCAAATCAAATAGGTATCTTCCAAAGTTTTCAGTATGGAATTCCTTCTTTGTTTTATGATCCCTCTGAAACTGTCTGGAGAAACAAAATGGGGAAAATTTGTAGTGTAAATTTTAAATGAAAAAGGACTGCACATTTTGTTCCTTGTCTCCTCCACTGAATATGGGTTAGGAAGGAATCTCTTCATGGCCAGTTTGGATTATTACAACAACAAAGAGCTCTTTCAATATACATATGGGCATGTGAATATTCTTTTGAGATAGTGAATTTATCTTTTAATCCCAGCTATATCTTATTGTCAGAGGCTATGGGGCATAAATGTGATATTTTACTGACAAGTGTTTGTTTTCTTTTATCAGGACAAGCTGAGTGATTGGATCTCAGAGCTTCAGGGACGCTCAGAGAACATCGAGGACCTGGTGTCTGAGCTTGAACTGGCCTACAACTCTGTGGAGGTAACCAAAGGGGACTATGCCTTTTTTAGTGCCATTAAATAAGTTTATAACACTGTCATTAAACATGACAGACACCATAATAACATTTTTTTGTGTGAATATTTATGAATATATTTCACTGTATTGTGTCCCCCTCCTCTCATGCAGGACCACTGTGTGGAGACGGAGGCAGCGATGCAGGTGCAGAATGAGGAGATGATGGCTCTGGTGATGGAGCAGTACAACAACATGTCCATCAGCATGGAGGAGGAGAAGAAGGCCAAGCTGGAGCAGCTGTATGACCAGATAGTCTCCTTCCAGGAGAGCATCGACTCCGCCAAGGCCACTCTGGAGACCACAGCCAGAGAGGCTGAGACGGACGCACGGGTGAGTCCTGATGCTCTCGAGGGTTATTGATCAATGGTGTCATATTCAGCCAATCAATGATCAGGGTTTGTATCGAAATTCTGATGACTCCCTCTTTAATATGTTCTCTCACTAGTCGCCTGAAGACATTCATGCAAGGTAACATGCTGTCTGTGAATGGAGTGTGAGCTTGTGTGATTTTCTATCCAGTTTCTACTAACTTTTACTAGATGGTGTAACAAATACAGTTTGCTGCTTAACCTGCAGAGCTATAACTCACTATGTAATGTGCCAATATACCGACTATTCAATAGCAGGGGTTGATATTCCATTTCAAGCTCAGTAGGGGAGAGCAGGGTGATTTGAGCCTGAGGGGAAGTTAACCCCCCTTGTTTCTAGGCAACCATAGACAAAACTGGTCACGAGGCCACACATTTTTGAAGTCATCTTTTTGACTCACTCTGTGATGGAGAGAGGCCTAATGAATAAGTGCTAAGCACAACCAAGTTCAAAAGCACTTTTTTTTTGCTGTTCATAATATTTTTTTTCCTGTTCAAGAGTCATCAGTCTTGTTTCTGAACAATTACAGACAAGCTGAAAAAAAATGTGGCATGCGTTTGTGCTTTTGTAAGTTAGAATATGAGACTATACTGTTAGCATGACATTAGCGCTAAACTGCTGGATGAAATATGTTTGTTAAAGTGGCAAGGGTGGGGTCATGTGAGCCAAAAGGCATGTGGTGAGTTGAATTATTCCCACAGATGCACAGCATCCTAAAATATATGTACATGTTTTCTGGGGGACATTACTGTCATGACCTGACTTTAAAAACTGGCTCAACTCACCCTGCTCTCCCCTATATAGCAAATAAATATGGTTGTGGCCAAAAGCTAAATGCTGTGGTTGTGTGTTCAGGCTCAAAGCAGCTCTGGACTCCGCCATGTCACTGGAGCTGGGTCCTAAGGGCCTGCTGGTGTTCGAGGACTATGCCAAGGGCAACACTTCCAGTTCTCACCTGGCACAGCGCAAGGGAATCCCGGGTAGGTCTGATATAAACTGATCAATGCAGATAGACCTGACAGCTACATTAAGTCTGGTGTTATGTACGTATACTATGTGGCAGTTATGAATCATGTATATTCCCTTTCTCTGTGCCTCAGTGCCTCAGAGGCCGACGCTGCAGCCTCAGGAACCAGGCTCCGCCACCAGCACCAGTGTCACAGTTTACTGGAAGGTGAACCCTGGAGACATCATAGACTGCTTCCAGGTCTACTGCATGGAGGATCCGCAAGGAGGTAACTCTTTTCAGCATGGTGTTCAAACTGGAAAATGGTGGCCAAAGCTCAAAGTGCTCCCTTTATATTTACTTCTTTTTTTTTTTTTATTAAAATCATCACCAGATAAATTGATGTACTGTTATGACAGAAATGGAATTTAATTTTTTTTTTCACAAATACATGTTTTATAGTAAATTGTTTTGTAGCATTTATTTAAAATAGATTTTGTTGATATGAAATTTAAATCCTGTCAACACTTGCTCAGAAGAGATAATTTCTCCAAAGTTTTCTGTCACACCTGTCACCTGACACCTTTCAGACTTACTTAATACCTGTAGACACACAAACATGGCGCCTGTGTTGTGGCTGCTGTTGTTCACAGCTGTGTCAGAGGAGTACCGTGTGACAGTGAAGGAGAGTTATTGTGTCCTGGAGGAGCTGGAGCCTGACAAGACCTACAAGGTGTGGGTGATGGCTGTCAACTACACCGGCTGCTCTCTGCCCAGCGAGAGACTCGCCTTCACAACTGGTCAGTCCAACACACACTGGAGCTAAAGTTGTGACAATACAACACTTTGTCCAATTAACTGGAAAACATCATTATTTATTGACATCCTGCTGTGTTTCTGGCAGCTCCATCGGTGCCAGTGATTGACACAGAGCGCTGTACTGTCATGTGGGATTCGGCCACGCTGCGGTGGAGTTCAACAATACAGGCTCCAGAACAGAGTTACACCCTGGAGTACTGCCGCCAGTATGAACTGGAAGGAGAGGGGCTCAGGTGGGTGTTTCTTTCAACCAGATAGGCCCCTGAATATTTGAGTGGGAAGGATGGAAAAAGTCATTTAACTCTGACCATAGATAATCCGTTTGGTTTAAAGCAAACTAATAAACTGCACATGCATCTAACATAAAAATGCAAAAACATCATTATACTTCTTGCCCAGGCTAGCAGGTGGAGAATCAACAGTAAAAAAAAAACAAACTAGCACAGCACTCCAATATGCCACACAGACATTTCGAGCTAGACAGCCGTCTTCACTGTGTTTGGCCAATTTTACAATCAATATACAATGCTGGGGTTAATTAGAGGTGACTGCAACCTGCACAACAATTACATCCCCACAGGGGGAGCTGCAACCTTTCCAGCCTCTTGATGTAGGATGCTAAAACATGAAGTTATTTTTCAAAAAATGTACTGTAAAATATTTTGCACACACACATTTTGATATACCTCTGTTTATGAATGTGTGTGCGTGTCTGTGTGTGACATATTCACAGGTCCATCTCAGGTATCAAAAGCAGTGAGCAGAAGGTTCTCCTGCAGCCCAACGAGAACTATCTGTTTTACATCAAAGCTGTGAATGAGGCTGGAGCCAGTGAACAGAGCGAGGCTGCTCTCATTTCCACCAAAGGTAATAAAACACACACTTCAACTCTCTTTGTACTTCTATTTGTGTGTAAAATTTGTTTTGTGCCACAGTGTTTTAACAATTGTTATACTCTCAGTGGTGGTCCAGGCGATGAGAGGAGTAACACTGACAAAAATTCTATTTGTACCCGGGCTGAATAGACACATGACAACTATTTGCTTATTCACACCTGACGCCCTTATTTTAGCAACAAAGAGTGACAAATTGACTGTTTGTAAGAGGCTGTTGTGGATGAATCGGGTAAGTGCAGTATGGAAGTGGAAGACTAATATGTGACAGTAATGTGAAATGAAGTTAGTATTATCTGTTATTTACAGTTTTGATTATTTTCAGTTTTCAGTTGCAGTTTGTTTAGGTTTAGGCAACAAAACTACTTGGTTAGGTTTAGAGAATGATCATATTTTGTCTCTGCTATCTGTACCTGGTGTGTAAATAGCCAATGTGGCGATTTAAACCCTGGGTGAAAATAGCATTGTTGCCTACAGACACCTAGGTGTTTAAATCTGCCATTCTAAGCTATATACTCCCAGGCACAAATAGCCACATTAGCTATACCAACCTTGGTGCAAAATAGCATCTGTCTAAAAAGAAAAGAAGAGAAAGAAGTTAAAGACAATGTAAATGCTCACAAATGACAAATGAACATCAACTTAATACTAAATCAGATAATACAGTACACTAAGAGACTAACTTGACACACTAATATATAAATAAAGGTTGCCTCTACCAGGGTGGCTGAGAAAACACACAAAAAGACAAACGCAAAAACTCCCTCCCTCTGGAAATGGAGAGAGGTGGCTGGACCCAGCCCACACTAGCATCAGCCAGTCACAAGCAGTCTCACCAGCCATACTGAACTGCCCACATGCAGACAGAAGTTTGCCGAATAGCTCAGTGGCCCTTTCTTGTTGCTCTCTTCGTGAGTTTAAGTGCTGGGCCAGATTAGTGATTAGTGACTGATATCAGCTGCTGCCAGTCACTGCAGCTGCAAGGAACAGAGATGAAGAACCTGAACACAGGAGAGCACAGCAAGAAATACATGCTGTTGACATACACATACACTGTGGCAAGTAACACATTACACAAATTTATTTTCATTTTCTTTTTTTCTGGCCTGCTAACGTTTTCAGGGACAAGGTTCCACCTGCTGAAAGCCTCAGCTCATCCCGCTCTGGAGCTGTCAGTGGATCAGACCACCGTGCACTACTGTCAGGACGCACCTGAAAACACACCATCTACAAACAAAGAGTGAGTTTCAGTCAGTTCCCACCACTTTTTGGATCTTTTTAATGAATATGTGTAAACCCAGTTTTGTTTTTCTAGGTGTCCATCCATCCTGGGTGAGCTGTTGATGATGAAAGGACATCACTACTGGGAGACCAGTGTGTCAGGAAGCACGGCTTACAGGCTGGGAGTGGCGTACAGTGCGGCCAATAGAAACAGCCCACTGGGGGAAAACAGCCTGTCATGGTGTTTGCAATGTATCCCTACACCATCAGGGTATGCATAAAGCATTTTCCACCAAATGTTCAGTACATCCCATCACTGTTTTAGGTCTAAATCTGTCGTTGCTCTCCTCTTCTGTCCAGCTGCAGGTATCAGCTGCTCCACAACGACGTTGAGTCCAGTGTGTTTGTAATTGACATGCCTGAGCGAGTGGGGACTCTGCTGGATTACCAGCTCGGTCGTCTGTCTTTCTACAACGCCCAGAGCGGTCAGTTGTTAGGCTTTTTCTGCCAACGCTTCACCCAGCCATGCCACCCTGCTCTGGCCCTGGAGATGCCAGGCAGCCTGGAGGTCTGCATGGTGCCGGAGGTGCCAGAGTTTGCCAAGGACAGCTAGCTGTGCTGCCTGCTTCACAAACTGTTTACAGTTCATGTTGGACATATATTAATTTGAATGATCTTAAAATGACCATCACTGCATCATTGAGAAAACTGAGATACGACAGGAAATAAATAAACTGATATTCACAGTGAAGGCAGAAGAAATATCAGGTCCCGCTCTTCCAAAGAGGCCTAATTGATGGGTTTGTATGTTTTTAGTGAGATCAAACCCACTCAGTGTAGTGCTTCATTGCAATACAAGTTAAAACAAGTTGAATTATTTTGTTTGGTAACAGAAATTAAATTGTAAATATCAAAAACCAAAGCAGTGGAAGTGAATGATGACTGAGTGAAATACAGGATTGAGGTTTAGTGAACTGATTTTTTTTTCCACAAGTGAGTGTATTTTGTTTCGTCAAGGGAGAAGTGAAATGTTGTGGATCATTTTGGAAATTTGACAATAACAATGCTGATGTGATGGTTTTGTACCGTCAGTTTTGTCAACGTTCTATGATTTACTCATTTTCAGTTCCTCTTTGTTTAAATCCTTATTGATAGATACTGTGAGTGAAGAGTCTGACTGCATATTGAAGTCAAACACACTATCATTACTGAGACAAACAATTAGGTACAGCATTTTTGGTAACACTTTATAATAACCATCATTAATAAATGGTAAATTGATCGGGACAGTTCAATTCCCAGTTAAAAATACCTCTTACCTGTAGTGCTATTTATCCATCTAGATCACTTTGGAGTGAGTTGTACAGTTTTGGTGATATGGAACTTCATGGCACTCGGCTTGTGGGGCTCAAAGCACCAAAAAAGTACATGTCAACAGCAATGTTTGTTTCCAGAGATCGTGACCTGCTTACTCAAGATAATCCACAGACCTTGTTGTGAGCAGTTTCACGTAGGAATTACTTTCTTTCTAGTTGACAGAAAGTAGTTCCAGTAGATATTACTGCAGAAAGAAAGCAGTTCCGGTAGACTCTACCATAGAAATAAAATAGTTCCCACATGAAACTGTTCACAACAAGGTGAGTAAAGCAGTCATGATAATATGAGCAAAATATTTAAATTTACCATTTATTAATGATGGTTATTATACAGTGACACAAAGTTTAGACACTGAAATATTCAATGATACTGTAGCACTTTTGACCTGTGTTTCATGTTGTGAATTTGTGTAAATAACCTTTTCTGAGCTGAATGAACATGTTTTATTTTTTTTTTTTTCTATTTGCACAACTGGACTGTTTGTTTTGACTCAGCTCAGCAGCTTTAACATACATTCACCACTAGAGGGCCTCAGGACTCCATTAGCTGCAATATTGGCTCCATATGGTCCAAAAATGTATTTATTCTCTGTCGTTTATAATATAGACTTTTTTTTTTTTTTTTAGGAAATCACCTGAACTGAGACATACGTTCTACTCTACTACTCTAATCTCTGAAGCAGCAGCGCAGTGTTAAATGAAAAGAGTCCTGCACATTAACTATTTAGTTACTATCTAGTTAATCATAACAAACCAAACAGCCACAGAGTTTAACAGCAATCAGATATATTTCTAGGAAAGTGTCTATTACTGTTCCTATTGCCATGTACTTTTCATTGCCACCAGCACTCACTGCAATGTAATATAATGTACATTACTGTCAACCTAAAAATGTGTGTAAACTTTGATACACAAATTAAATGTGGGCAAAAATGTGAGTTGAATGTCTTTAACCTCTATTAAAAATGACATGGCTGAAATCAGTCACATACATTTCTGCTACCAATCAACCAACAACTTCTATCAGACTTCCAGATTTCTTTTTATAACTTACAGCTACTGTAGATTTGGGAGCCAGACACCTCGCTGACAGAGAAGCATGGTTCTCCAGAGGTCATGTCATTTCACAATTATTACATTACATTACAATTATTACTATTTTTCCAGGCAATTTATCATCCACGCACCTTGCCTCATTTCTGGGGAAACGGAGAGGAGGAGAGTGAAAGGAAGAGGAGGAGTGTGCGGCAAACACATGCAGACCATCAGGGAACAGCTGCTGGCTGATCTGCTGAACTGCTCAGCTGGAACCTGAGAGAGAGCTCTTTGAAAGGTGACAGCCTGATTTTACTGGAACTGCTCTCCTCTGCCTTCCTGCAGCGGGTAACACGGGGTTGGGAAGTTGGAACAAATTTTATTGTAGCTGAACTCTTCTGTTACAGCGGAAAGTTGGGACCCAGTCTCACTGCTGTAGACGAGGGACTGTTTTTGTCCCTCATCTGAACATAGAGTTCTACGATTCTGTTAAGTATGATTTAGCCTATTTGGCAAACATGTTCGTCTCAGCCACAAAAATAGAATAAAAAGATGACCAACAAAAATGACTGCAATTGCAAAAATGCAACCACAAAATTTAGCACAAAAATTAACAACAGATCCAAGTGTACAATTTATTTCAACAACAGCCAGCCAAGAGAAGCCTCAGCAGGAGCCTCTCCCTCACGTGCCTGATGACTTTGACAATATCTGATGTCAAGTATGCATCATATCCTTTTAGCTTCATTACTCTCATTTTTTCCACATCTAGGGCCAAAAGCAAACAAAGAGCCCTCTGTCCTCCCAACATCCAAACAAGCCATCACACAATCAGAGAGGTGGGTAGGGGTGAGATCTTCTGTATTCATTACTGGAAAAACAATTTGTCAAATACCACGCCTAACTGCATCGGCTTAAAGGATGGAGGAAACATCTACAACATCTTTTCAGGCACAAAACAGGAGGCAAACTATAATTTTAATGTAGGCTCGAGTTGACTGTTTACTGGCACATCCAGCTAAATTAAAGTCTGAAAAAGAATCTGGAGAAATCTCTGCATAAAGGAGGCAAGGCCATAAACCAACACTGACTGCCGGTGACCTTTGACCATAAGGTGGCACTGAATTAAAAAACAGCATAATTGTATAAAGGACACTTCATGTGCTTAGGAACACTTTTGAAATCTGTTGTCAGTAAAAACATTTTGTTGCTACATGTGCAAATGCAAGTTAAAACTTAGACTACACTACAATAGTGTGGCATTGTAGTAATAGAACTTGGGTACTAGACTGGCCTGCCTACTGTCCAAACCTGTCTCCCATTCAAAGTGTGAGGTGCATTTTGAAGCACAAAATATGACAATGGAGACCCCAGACTGCGGAGCAACTAAAGTTGTACATGCAAAAATGGGAAAGAATTTCACTTTCAAAACTTCAACAAATAGTGTTCTCAGCTCTTAAACTTACTTACTGAATGTTGTTAAAAGAAGTAATGCAGGTAATGCATCACGGCTGCAAACATGCCTCTGCCCCAGCTTTTTTGGAACATGCTGCAGGCACCTTTTTACTGTATTCAATATAATATAGTCACTGAATATAAGTCGGTAAGTTTTGGCAAATCATTGCATTCTGTTTTTATTTGGGTTTTACGTCCCAACTTTTTTGGAATTCAGGTTTGAACATTATGTTTATTTTTCTTTTTTAAAAAAGACAGTGGCCATAGTTGGATTATTATATTTGTATTTCAAATACATGAAGACAGTTGTTACCAACCATCCATAGAGAATGAACAACAGTAACAGAAACAACAAAGATAATTTATGACAATGTATCAAAATTATACAGGACTCTGTTAACATTTTGACAATTGTACAAAGACACATGCAGTCATGAAGGCACACTGCACCCATATGATCCTCACAAGCCTGTTTGTAGTCCCAACAAAATTTTCTAATTGGCAGCGCACACCCGTCCCCCCCAATGAATGCAGGATATGGTGCTTTAAAGGGAATGTATCCATGAGACGTTTTTTTTGGAAGTTGCAGGAGCCCAAGTGTCTTTGACTGAGACAGAAAAATACTGAAAGCAATCACAAGAGTAGAGACAGTTTGGTAATGTATGAGCTGTGAGGATATAAGGAAACATGACAAAAAAACAAAACAAAACAAAACACAAATGGTGGCAACTCATTTTACAGTCCAATTTCCGTTTTAGAAATTCAGACAATAAAAATAAAGCAAAAGGCAGCAAATAACTCATTCCCAAATGGGACAGTTTCAACAAAGTGACACTTAAAATAGGCACAGCTAATTTTAACACAGCAGACAATCAAAACACAATAGATGTTGCACAAAAATTATTGTGGAATACCATGGCAACAACGGAAATGAGTGGAATATTAACGACACAGAATGTCTTGAAGAAAAAAAATTCTCACAAACACACACACACACACACACAAACACACATTAGTCCCTCATACTTTGCATGAATAAGTTAATACAGTGTGTAAGGCCCTTCCATTACCTCAGTGTATCTAGATTGTGAACAAGCTGATCAGCCCTATTGAAGGAAAACAAGTAAATTGCATTGATTTTTATCATGAAACTATTTACAACTATACAAGCTATACAGAGCAGGGGAGGTGAGAGCAAAGCAAAAAAACAACAACTTGTTATTCCTATGGTCTTAACTGCATACATGCTGTACACTACAGTAATTCAAATGCTATTAGAATTTACAGAACTTTTTTACACTGGAGGAAGGACGTGCTCAGAGGGATGCTAAATTATATATAAAGATGGACGACCTCATCATTCCCCAAAAGTGAAGCCAAAACTTCTTGATTGCGCCCTGGTGGCTGGCTGCAGTATAGGACATAAATCCTGCCCCCTCCACGCAAGCAGAGCGGACACGGTGTTGTGAAACTCACGTGTGCAGAAGAGGGGGCTTTTATTGTGAAGAACATATAGGAAATAAAGTGATTATCCACCATTTTACAGTCGCAAAGAACATATGAAGTTAAAAGACCCATCTTTAAGCAGGTAGCCCTGTTGTAATGGAAATGCAAATCCCGGCTGTGCTGGGCTGACGTGCCAAGTCAAATCAAATCAAGCTACGCCAGCACATATGTATGGAAAAGGGGTATCTGGCTCCAAATGATGTCACCAGAATAAGATGGCAGCGCTTGTATCAGCGATATTTTGGCTTCATTTCTGTACAGTGGGAGGAAGTGGAGACACTTTGTCCATCTTTATACCATCAATGGATAAAACACAGATTCATAAACTAGAGTAATATAAAATAACTCAACAAATGTTGCCATAAGGTGTTCTAGCTGAACAACTTTTTCACTTAGTGACTAAGGTATCTTTCACCTACTAATTTTAATATGCTCATGAGGCAGGTGAGGACATTTCCACTTGTTCCCTGTGGTGCATCAACTGTAGTGTGATGAACAGGAAAATTCAAACAGAAAATATATCTCTCTTATGGAAATCAAAGGAAGAAGAGGTTAAAAATAAAATGGACAAATGGCCCACTTCTTTTCTCTGCTGGACCTTTCATTTCATTTTGGCTTTCCTTTGAACTTTCTGTGTCTTTTTCATCAAGCACCACTTCATAGCATTCCATCCTTAACCACGTACATGCTCTCAGCGTCTTTAAAAACCACACACATGCACTTTCTCTTCGCTTTCAAACTAACATCTTTGAAATCTATCATCATTATCTTGCTGTTAAATAGTCTCTTATATAATATGTAGTCATACTCCCAGTTTTTTTGCATTTCAAGTTATAGTTCAGCTGAATAACAGTTTTTTGATTTGTGGATGTTGAGTCAGATTCAGAACTGCACCTCTCATCAACAGGCTGTTCCTCCTCCATTCATAAGGCTGGATCAGGGCAAACAGGTCAGGGGTTAGGCAGGGGTAGAGTTCTTCTCACTGGCCAGACTGGGTTTGGGGTCCGGTCTGTGGGGTTTGTGCTGAGGGCTGCTGCGAAGGTTGTCATCCATCTGCAGTACAGGATGTCCAGTTTAGTAAGAGCACATATGCCCATGCAGAAAAAAAAAAATTCAATGTAGAGATACTATATCTACTTTTAGCGCAGCTGAGACTGTACCTGCCAAATGCAACCATGAACCCATGCAAAGAAGATAAAATGAAAGCAGAAGCACCTTCTCTATCAAGTTGGACTCTTTATTTACAAGCTGAGTTAGTTTCTGGAGGTTGGCATCCATTGTTTCCTGAACAGGTGGAGGAGGACCTGGAAAGAGATGACGCAAGGGGACACCCAGAGAAGAAGAAGAAGAAGAAGAAGAAGAAGAAGAAGAAGAAGAAGAAGAAGAAGGAGAAGGAGAAGAAGATAGCAGAGAGTGAGTGGAAAAGGAACAGTGTTAAATTAATTAGCACCCAAAAATAAAGCAGTTACAAAGAGTGAGCATGCAGTGAAACAAAGAGGTGAGAAGAAGGAAAATGCTGACGGTGTTAGTCGTGTTTACATCTTTGTGTGTGGCTTTCACCAAGCTAAAGCCGCAATAGTGTGAGTATTTCCAGTGTGTGCAGTGATCTTACAGGGGTGGTCTGAGCTGAAGTAGACTGCCAGGATGTTGTCACAGAAGCGTGTGATGTTGTCCAGCTGTTTGAGGTGGCTCTGCAGAGGGCTGCTGGGGAGACTGGCTTTGTACAGTGGAGCTACAAAACCAAACACAAAGGCATCCAGACTGGTTGGCCTGCAAACACAAACATACAAATATAAATTTAGGCACACACACACACAGACAAAGGATTAAAAGATGACTATGACGCTATCACAAGGAGTATTACTGCAGGTTTCAACAAGTTAAATTTAAGACCTTTTAAAGACCTTTTTAAGACCATTATGAATGCAATTTAAGACTTATTTCATGTTCATACTTGCAAAAAAATGTTAATCTCTAAAAAATCTGTCAATTTTGTAGTTGAGTGTGATAAATACTAATTTTTCACAAAGCACATTCAAAAGTGAGGCTGAAGTTAATGCAGCTTTATAGAAGTAAAGTTAACTTCATGATACAATCAATTTCAAAGCCCTGTCAAAATGAACAATTTAAGGCCCAAAATATAGAATATTGGATCATAGACTTCTTCAGGACCAAAGAAACCCTGATAGTGAATATTCTATAATATCCCAAATTACAATGAATAATTTTAAACTTGTGACCACAAACTTAATTCAATAGAAAATCTTTTCATCCCAATTTTTCAAGATTTTCATCTCTTCTGTTTTTCAATAGCTTTGCACCAACACATATATATCTCATCCTTCCAATGTACATTTAAGTCAGTAAACATTAAGGAACTCACGAGTTGCCGAAAAAGAAGTTTGCTGTTCCCAGTCTGTAGGAGAGGAGATTCAGGCACTCTTTAGCATCACTGTAGATCTGAAGCAGACAGTGAGGAAGATTTACAGATGTGAAAAAGAGACCTTAGCAGTCACAGATACACAGAGTGGATATGTTGACATTACATGTGACTCTGTGAATCACACAGATTAATATTTACCTTTCCCTCCACCTCAGTGATTCTGTGTAGCGGCGCCTCTCCTTTGGTCAGAAGGATGCGGGAGAGGGCGATGTTGGCATGACGACTAGGGACGAGAAAGTTAAGAGGGAACGGCGAGCGTGAAGCAAACCATGGCCGTGTCAGATTGGCGTAGTTTTCTGCATCCACCCAGAAAGTGTGCAACTGTGGGACACAAAACATCACTCTAAATATTAACAGTACTCACAGATTAAAGGAATAAGCAGAAGTTAGATGGTGTTACCAGAGCCGGTCGTAATTTCTCTTCAAGCAAAGCGATGTATGCCATGGTGTCTGCTCCCTGTCTGGCTGACAGGTCAAAGTCTGCATTAAACCTCTGCAAAAGAAAAATCACAAACATTTCAACAGATCTATTGATTCTGCTAAATGGGTTTGGGAACATAATGACCAGGTGATGGACACTGAGCCTTTACATCCACTCTTACCTGTTTCCTCAGGAAATTGAGAATCTGTGTTGGTTCTTGAACTGCAGAGTCTCCACAAAGCAATTCTGGGACTGTCGCTGCAAGGTGAACAACAGGAAGAAGACAGAAAGATATTACAATTCAAAACAAAGGTTAAATTATTTAAGAGTGGCGTTGCATCTGCATGTTATTAAAGTCTTGTAATATACAATGCATTGTGTAGCTACAGTTTACATTAATTCACTCCATTTTGGAACCCAACCCGATGCATAAAAAAACTTTTTATAGCAATACAGTAGTCAAGTTGTGATTTTAAGCTCAGGAAAAGTGGCGTTGCATCAACAAACTATTTCTAAGTTGCAGTGTTATTGTGTTATTTTCAAGAGCATGAAACTAGCTCCAAACTGATTATACAGATTTCTTTTACATTCTTATATCAGTTAACCACATATGTGTATCAAGCAATTTTCATGTGGCGTCTGTCTGGACCACAATGTTATGAAATTCTTGTTTATAGGAAGCTGCAGCCCACCTGTTAGAGTTTTCCATGTCCAGTCTATAGGAGAAACTGTGACTTTGGCCCCAGAAAACTTGGTATATGCCTGAAAGAAAATCCGCACTTGAATTAGAAAAAATGGCAAAAAGAGACAACAGTCAATGCATTTATGATTTAAGTCTGTTGTAGATGTAAAACTGGAACTATTGATCCAAATGTAAAAAGCACTCCAGTGTACAACACTCAGGGGAATACTTCCTGAGCTGTATACAGCCTCAATGCAGGACTGTAATACTTCAATCAAGTCTAAGTTTAGTATGATATCAATCTTGTAATGAAGGCGAATGCTTGCTGCAATCAAAGTACTCTCAGCAGGACTTGGCACTGGCTCTAAATGCATTTTTGGCACAAAGGACGACTGTGATTACACTGCTGACCTTTAACAGTTTCTTTTACAGGAAGAGGAAAATCAGGCGAAACCACAAGACATACAATCAAAACGGAAGACAAACTAAATCAATGAGGACTGCAACTAAAGACTGTTATTTATCAAAGAATTTGACAATTATTTTCTCATATTAATCACTAGTAAAACTTAAATTCATAGCCTACTGAAATCTGTATTGAATTGCCTTTAAAGAATGAAGTATTGCATTTTAAAATCAAATTGTCTTATTGGCAATCACATAAAAAGAACACTTAAGACTAAATGCAAGAAAAATGTTCAATATCGGATCTGATAATTGGCCTGGCCAATAATAAGTCGATCTCTGCACTGATATAAAACAGAGAAAAGGAGCAAATCATCACACTGGAGGCGCAGGAACCGTGAATATTTGACATAAAAAATTACTGAAACAATAAATTAATTATTTTCTGTCAATCAATTAATCTTTTCAGCTCTGAAATTATACAATATTTGCTTCTCAAAAAATCCTAAATATATTACATTGCTATCAATAAACCCACAAAAACTTAAACAAAACTCATCAACAGCACTAATTAAATGCTTCAAAAAGGTGGCATATGGTTATATGCCATCTTGGTTTAAAAGTAAAAATGAAAAACGGGGGGGAAAAAAACCAAAAAAAAAACCAAGTGTCCCTAAAAGTGTCACCTTGTGGCAGGAGCTGTAACTGCAAGGACTCACTGAGAGACAGTATTATAAACAGCCAGCAAACACTTCGATGTTAATCTTAAAAAAGCTCATTTTTCTCTCGACCACCGTCGATAGCGAGAGAGTGAAGAATGCACACAAATTAATTAAAATCGGAGCGTCAACAAGCTGACCTTGAAGGACCACATTAATATCAGCCATAACAGTGACTACTAACAATAACGCCACTCATGAAGGACAGACCATTCAGTCGCAGTTGTTATGTTGCAGCTGAACAAACATGAAATCCAACTGGAAATATTATTTTCTATCCTGCACATCGAGCTGAACATGAGCAGGTAACAACAAGCAAGCTGCAGTAGGTAAGTTAGCATGGGAGCTAACCAGAGAGACACAGAGAAGACGCAAAGAAAACCGGAGGAGAACCTATTCGTCTTAAAAACTGGTCTACATATAATGACCCTTTATTTTTTTTAAAGCAGACAAGAACGTTACCAGAACTATGAGAGACTCGGTGTGAACAGAAGGCAGACCCCAGTCTCCTCCCCAGCATCTCAGCTCCATGGCGGCCGCCATGTTTGATTCATGGAAGGAGCCGGTGACGTCACCGGGTACCTGTCATGTCAGAGTGCAGAGGAGGAAAAAAAAAGTCATTATTATCATTATTATGAGAAACATTATAAAAATAATCACTTATGTCTCCAAAATAATGAATAAGTATCTCAAAATAAAGATAATATCTCAAAATAATGAGAACTCTTCTCAAAATAATAACTTATCTAAAAATGAGTACGTATCTCAAAATAATGAGTTAGTATGTCAAAATACTTACTTATCTCAGAATAGAATTGCTCTTAAAATGATGATGTTACTAGGTACCTGTCATATCAAAGTCTGCAGAAGAGAAAAGAAAATCAATGTTATTAAAAAAGTGTCATTATTAGTCATTATTATGAGAAACTTTTCCAAAATAATAATGAATTATTATTAATTGGTGTCTTTGTTTCTTTGTATCTCAGTATTATTTTTCTGAAATTTCTTATTATTTTGAGATATTAGCTCATATATATATATATATATATATATTGTATTAGTTTATTGTTATTATAATGACTTAGAGGACCTTATCTTTTTCATCACGTTGGCATGAATGGGTTTCCATACTAAAAAATATTCAAATGTTTTCTGTCAAGTGCTAAGATGGCCTGCTAGGCTCATTTGTATTGATATGAAAGAATGAAAATGTAACAGTACGTACGGATGTGAATAATAATGTAAATGTGTTTTGAATATGACTGCTTTTTTGAGAATTCAGTCTCTGGCTTATGTCATTCTACTATAATTGTTTATTCGCTGTAAAACCTCATTAGCTGTGTTGCAGTTAGTCTGGATGATGTTTTACATCACTTTCATTAGGGGTCATAAAATAAGTAATGGTGAGGTAATCATGACGGAATGAAGCCGTCTGAACAACAACTCAGCATGATGCACTGTTAGGAGAGGGAGCAGAAAAATAGTATTGTAACATAACAATACAGATGAGAATATAGAACAACATTAATGAGGGAAAAAAAGTCAAAGAATGTACTCATAAGTTAAGTTGTATTAATTATTTTTGTAGGTCCATTGAATTATTAAGGAGCAGTTAACTTAGAAAATGGCCACTGTGCAGACACAGAGTAGGAACTGACCCATACACAAGTCAAGGCAACATTATTTATGTTGTCCAAAATTACCTTTTTGCCTTAAAGGCCTTTACAGTCTGTAAGATACACCGCCCTCTATCTTAGACCCCATATTTGGATAAGAAGAATCTACACAAATAAACAACTAATATACCCGACATAAACTTTAAATTTAATATTAAGGAGTCTTTTGTCAAGAATTCTTATTAAGACTCATTCAGGAACTATGTTAGCTACATATTACTGTTCTGTGAGCTCCTGATTTGTCCCTGTCTTGTTCCTCACCTCCTTCCTTGGTTACTACTGTAAATGTATGTGTAGCCTACCTATTATAAAATGTAAATGTCGCTAAGAAAACAAACAATCATTATAATCATAAGAAATAAACTCAACTACTCTTTCATCTGTATTAACAAAGTCATGTGTATGTTTAGAGTGGTTAAATTCATTCATTCATGAATTATGTCACTATCATGCCAGTAGTTTAAATCAGGGGTCTCAAACTGCTGGACTGGGGCCATTTCTTGCTGCTTTTTGTTAAGTGTGATGAAAATATGTTAGTGATTAAAATTTTACTTGAACGTTGAAGTGGCCATCGAATGAGATGAACATACCAGCAGTAGCCTCAGGCCAATCTGAGTTTGAGCCCCCTGTTTTAAAGGCTACGTGAGGATATATATATATATGTAACATAATTAAATAGTCATACCACTCGTTTGCTCTTTATTGGCTAAGTCCACACATTTTTAAACAAGGAGTAAATGGCAAGACCTGTCTTGAAAGGAACACTGATACACTGTATTTCTCCATGTATACAGAGACTGACTTATTATATAGCAAGAATGATTAATTTCTGTGTTAAATAGTAACTTCCACTTACTTGTTCTCAGAAACAACAGCATGATGTCCGCCCCTGGACTGATAGTCGAAGAGATGAAGGCTGCCAGCTGTTTGGTCAGAGACCAGACAGCCAGACACAAACGGATGCACGATGATAATGCACTGAGGGATGTTAAATGTCTCTCTTTGGCTCTGACCTGCAGCTGAGATGTTGAAATGTGCTTGAGGTTAGTAGAGAAAACTTTAAGACGAGTACCAGACATTTATCATGAAATGTTTCCAGGGTCCCAAGTCTTAGAGTCTAGCCCTCCTTGTCCTTCCTTCCCCACATTCTCCCACAGATGGAATTAAGAAAAAGTTTGCAGAGGCATTTAGAGCAAGTTGAATTAAATTAAATTAGAATTAAAAACATCTGGCATACAGTTAAACAGTTTAACTGGCTTACTGGAGATGAGCTCGGAGATCAAATCCACATCTATGACACAGGACCATAATGTTTGTGAAAAACAATGGCCAGCTGGAGTCACGTTTTCCTCCCTTAGGACCACAATCCATTTCAGACATTTTTCAGAGTTGGCTGACTGTTTACAGGCTGATTTAGAGTACATTTTATGCTATTATCACAATTTTTCAAAAGACAAAATACAACACCAATTTCAAAAAAGCTGGGATGTTGTGAAAACATTAATAAAAACAGAATGCAATGATTTGCAAAACCTCCTTTTTGTACTGTTTTCAATTGAATACAGTACAAAAGACACGATATTTAATGTTCAGACTGATTAAATTCATTATTTATTTGTAAATATACGCTCATTCTGAATTTCATGCCTTGGGACCGGAGCATGTTTACCACTGTGATACATCAACTTTTCTTTTAGCATCACTCAGTTAGCATTTAGAAACTGAGGATGCTAATTGTTGAAGTTTTGAAAGTGAAACTCTTTCTCATTCTTGCTTGATATATGACTTCAGGTGCTCACCGGTCCGGGGTTTCTGTTGCCATATATTCATAATGCACCTTATTTTTGTTGTTTTTTTGTTTACACTGTTTCTAGGATGTAGTGGTACTAGAAATATACATTTTATCATTTGATCAAGCCATAGTAGAAAGGGGACACTCCCACCAACTTAAAATAGTCCCTACACTGTGCCACTTTCGCAACAGTAGAGTACAAAGACACTCCCCTCTGCTTTAAAAGCTGTGACTGTGGCAACAAAATCATCTCACCTCTGCTGAGATTTTGCTTCAGCATCTGGATTTGTCCATTATTCTGTTGCACCCTCATGTCAAAGTAGGTGATTTATCTGTGAGACACTTTTCTCTCCGCAAGAGGAAACTCTTTGTCTTTCTTCTGGAGCACAGCTTCTCTTGAGGTGTGTCCCGTACTGAGGCACTGATGATGGGTGTGTGGGCTGGAGCAGCGACTCTGTCTCTGGTGCTGCAACAGCTGGTGCTCACTGTCACAGCTCAAGGCATTGGTAAGTGCTCTTCACACACTTCTGAAAAACAGCATATATGGTGTGTCTGTAGATCATGCTAAAAAGGTCTTTACATCATCTTCAAATGAGCCTGTTTCAGTAACTCTCTCTCTCTCCATTTATGTATGACTTCAATATGATGCTTCTAATCTGCACCAAGCTGCAAATGACAAGGGTAATTCTGTTGATTTGGTTGGCATGAGCCTGGCTATTTTGTAGAATTGAACGTCTGGGATCTGGTAACAGTCTGACCTAAATAAGGACAGTCTTAAATGCTGAAACAACGCTAACAGCCATCTGAGAAAGTGTGTGTGCAAAACTTTGATTTGCCTGGAATCTACACGCAAAGTTTCCACACAATTTTTTTGTCACTTCGTGTTATTCTTGAATTCAGCTAATGGGACTATGTGCAAGTGTTTTTGTGTGTGTGTATGTGTGTGTGAATGTGTCTGTGCATGTGGGTGTGAGGCAGCAGGGTTTGTTCCAGTGGAAAGAGTTTACTGCTGCTCCCTTCTGCAACTGCAGTCTACCACTCTATAAAACACAGCAGGATACAAACATAAACGTGCGCTTACACACACATAGATACACTGTCACACATTATAAAGTACTATGGTGCACTGACTGAGCAGCAGCAGTCCACAGTACAGTGCGTACCATAGACATCAAGACACAAACTCAGACAATTCTCTATTAATACTGACAAAAAAAAAGAAAGTCAGCATCACTTGTAGTGGACCAGATGGAGTGTGTTCAGTTGGTGTGCTGAATATTCCCTCAGCTCCTTGCACACTGTTGACTCACCATCATACTGCATGTTTCACTCATTGTCTGTGTTGTTAAACTATGCTTTTTCTCTGGACTTATTTGGAGAGGTATGGATTTAAGTCTCATGACTTGATCTTAAGTTAGACTCGAGTCACAAACTCTGACTTAGACTCGACTTGACAAAATCATTAAAGACGATGCAGAAATTACAATTCCATATATTACGATACTGTAAGAAAGGTGATATAGTGCTATTTTTTCATCTAGTTTGAGGAAAACTGTTGCTGTATAAAGAACACAACACAGTGAAGATAGATAACAACACTGCAGTCTAGCAGTCACTGTTTAAACACAACAAAAAATGAACCCCTGCCATGAGTCTTTTCATGTATCATATTATCACAATACAGTGTTTTTGAGAATCAATAAAGCATCACAAAATATAATATTGCGATCCTCAAATGTATCAGTATTTTCTAACACCTCATCTTGCAACTCAACTTGGATTTTAACAGCAGTGATTCATGGCCTCACTTGGACTTGAGCCTATTGGCTTGAAAATACAAAGTATGCCACGGATTAATTTCCCTTCATTTCCTCAATCAACAGGAGAGAACTAGGGCTGCGACTAACGATTATTTTCATTGTCAATTAATCTGGTGATCATTTTCTTGATTAATTAATTAGTTGTTTAGAGCATAACATTTTAAAAAATGGTGAGAAATGTTGATCACTGTTTCCCAAAGCCCAAGGTGACGTCCTCAAATGTTGTGTTTTGTCAACAACCCAAATTTATTGTCTTGGAGAACTAAGAAAACTAGAAATTATTCGGCGAATTTGGAGATTGTTTTTCTTTTAAAAATGACTCAAATCAATTATAAAAACAGTTGTTCATTAATTTAAAAGTTAGCAATAAATGTACTATTCCTTGCGGCTCTAGAGAGAACAGTGAAGAACTGACGTTATGATTCGGTGCCCCAGCTGGAAAAAATTATACCAAACATAATTTTGTTCGCATACTAAAACTATGAGGCATGGTTTGCAGTTTGCAAAACATGCAGATTGAAAATTACAGACAGACACAACTACTTCCAACAACACACAGAATGAGAAGCCGAGGCTCTATTGTTAAAGTTGTATTACATTTGTTGAAGAGTGCATCATGACTTCTTTAGGACTTGAAACTCAAAGTTAAGGACTTGGAACTTCAAGTCAAGTAAAGTCAAATTTTATTATATACCCCAATAACACAAATGACAATTTGCCTCAGGGGGCTTTACAATCTGTACAGTGTACGACACCCCCTGTCCTATAGACCGTTGAGAGAGTAAGGAAAAACTCAACCCAAAAAATCCTTTTAACAGGGGTAAAAATGAAATCCACGGATAGAACAGAACAGAACAACAAAATTACATAAAATACAGAATTTGATGACAAAATTTCTGATACATAAAATTATAAAAATGTAACTAGGATGTGAATCGGGGGTACAGTGAATCGCCTTCTTGCCAGTCTTGACTTGGGGCTTGACTCTGGAAAACTTAGTTGATGATTTGTCACAATTATGGTACAATGCGTCTCCAGGAGCTTTTTAACAATGCTCTCCTCCTGTGTTAGTCTACGACCTGCTGGAGTCTCCAGACTGCCTGCCAGACCTGCTCCAAGGAAGCCTGAAGAACAAAGGGCGAGACGAGGCTTTCCTCCTCGCCTCCTTCAGACTCCAGAACAAGGCCCCCACCTCCCTCTTCAGTGTCATCAACCCCAAAGACAACACCAAGTACCTGGAGCTCAACGTGCAGGCCAAACTGAGCAAGGGTGAGTTTTTATACTGATTATTATGACATAATTAGCTGTCTGTTTTAACTCCTGCTGCCTTTCTCTGTCTCTCTTCCAACACTCTGTTTTCTCTAGTCTGTCTTTAATTCTTGCTTCTTTTCTTCTCCAGTGACCATTCGTTACCAGAAGACTGACGGCAGATTTGGCACAACCAGTTTCAACCACGGCCCCCTAGCAGACGGCCAAGATCACCATGTGATGCTACATGCCAGCGGCCTGCAGCGCGGTCCACCTCGCCTCAACATCTACGTAGACTGCAGACTGGCACACACTTTGGAGGATCTGCCAGCTGCATTTGGGTCCCTCCCACCTGGTCCCAACAAGGTGGCACTTAGGACCCTGCAGTCAAGTGGACAGGTGAATAAGACGTTTACATTTAGGAGTAATTATACGTTTGAATTCACAACTATGCTGCAAAGAAACAAGAATAGTCAAGTCTCAATATTACACTGTTTCAGTGGTAGAATAACTTTCTTTCTAATTATTTAATTTCTGTTTGTCTTTTATTCCTTTGTAAGACTGAACTGACAGACTTGAAGCTGGTGATCGAGGACACCATAGACAATGTGGCCACTCTGCAGGAGTGTAACGTGGATCAGCCTGAATCTCTGCAGCTGCTGGGTGAGAACAGATTGCACCTGACCGTCTGACATCCCCTAAAAAGCACATGCAGCCATTCTAACTTGAGCCTTGCGTGGTAGATGTGTTGTGTGTCTGATATTCTTTCTTTTCATTGAATGTCACAGTTTAAACAAATATACAAAAAGAACACAATTCCTACCCCAAAACGAACACCCCCTTCTCTCACTGTCCCTCAGTTGGTTAAAATTGTTCTACTTTATATACACATATCAAAGTGTACACAATGAGAGATCTTAGTTATTTTAAGGCACTCAGAAAACTGAGAGCTGAAAATGAAAAACATTTGCATTGTGAATAAGAGGTTCAGCAGAAGCAGCACATCCAGACTTGAGATGTCAAAAAACTATATCCAGGTGTGTGTCAAGGGCTGAAGCATCATGATTTCATTATTTACTCGTATACTTGTCAGAGAATGTCAAAAAATAACTCCACCTTGACAGATAAAAGTGGTGCATGGGGCGTATATCACGCAAATCTCTCATCCAATGAGAGACTGAAGGTAGGGCAGCATCTGTCCACCTCGAAAGAAGCCAGAAGCTTAGCAAAGGCAGTGACTGTGTGACAGTGACATGAGAGTCTTTGGATCAAGTTTAACTGTAAGAAAGCTTTGAAATAGCTTTCCAATAACCCCCAAGGTTGGGACAGAGCCAGAACATGTGAATAATTGTTGCCACCGCAGACTTGCATCTACATGTGTATCTGATTTTCTAATTCTGATCTGTGAAATTTCCTCAGGTGTCCAGGGAGGCAGGACATCATACGACCAGGCCACCATCCTGGAGCTGAAGAGCATGTTATCTGAGATGAGGGAGCTGCTCCACCAGCAGGTAACCTGATCTGTGTCTCATTCCAGCATGTCTCAGAGGAATAACTCCTAATGGAAGATTGAAATTTGGAAAATCAATAAAAGAGCACCCCAGTATTTCAATATAGAGTTATGATAAACAGTCCATTAATTTTGATGATCATGGTGTCCACAGGGTCTTAAAAAGTCTTAAATACGACGGACTGGATGTTGAAATTAACTTTACTTTTATAAAGTTGCATTTTTCAGTCTCACTTTTAAATGTTTTGGGGAAAAAACTGTATTGATCACACTAATAACTATAAAACAAAATCAACGTGGAACCAATAAACATTATAGAAGTCTGGGCTCAGCATGACCTGCTTTGTGTTTGGATCCATACCAACATCAAAAGCAGACATGCTCCAGACTTTACATACAGTAGCAACATATCAGTCTTATCAAATAATATCCTTCTTAATTTTTTGTGAGTATGGAACTGAAGTCTGTCTTTAATTGCATTTAAAATGGACTTCAAGAGGATCTTTAAAAGTATTAAATTTAACTTCTTGAAACCTGCTGTTGATGCTGAGATGAAATTAAATGAATAAAACTGAATAAAAGCTTTCTGAACACTGACTAGCAGAAAATGTCCTTGGCTGTTTGAAAGAGTTAAATACTTTTAAAAATGAAAGAATGTGGGCTGATTCACAATCGTTTGGAATTTCCTTTTTTTTTTCATCGGGGAAGGATTGGTTTTGCAATTAAATCAGATATTTGTTGTGAAAAGTGAGAATCCAGACTCTGTGAGAACCTGCTGATTTTCTGGAGCTCTCTCGTTTCAAGACTTTATGTAACCTGGGCAACAGACAGCTGAGTCGTTAAAACGAGCAGAAGAGAGAGGTGGATGATTTCAGATGATCATTTAAAGCAGAGGATTTGTTAGAAGATAAGGCACCAAACAGGGAGCCAGAGGCAATAAAATGCTTGTTATACAGTTCAGCATCTCAGACTTGCCGACACACTGAGAGAAATCTTTTATGTGTGGAAACAGATCACTGAAGCTTACCTTGACAGACAGGTTTTTTAGCTTTTAAAAACTTCTCAGTCTCATTCAGATTTTGATGTCCACCATTACTCTCTCTCAGAGGCTGTAGTGGGCTCAGTTTTACAGCTAAAAGACACTGATATCATACGAAACTAGAATACCTAAAGAATCCACTGAAGCCATTAAATAATGATCCAAAGTTAAAAGCACATTTTGGCAGGTAGTGAGAAACTAGCATAGTGATTTTTAAAGGAGTCCCTTGATATTTCAGCTTAAGATATCTGAATGAAAATAGGTTTTGTGGGTACCTAACAGTGTCCCCTGTGTAGACATGCCCTTTATGCTAATCCCACGCAGTAATTGGTTCTGACTGGAAAGCTCAGACTCTTGTGGATTCAATGAGCTTAAATGCAGTCATGAGTGATGATGTCCC
>JAJHUR010112665.1:0-12658 GCA_027495735.1 Lutjanus campechanus | reverse complement strand
ATCATCATCATCATCATCATAAATTTAAATGTTAGAGCTACTTACTCAAACTCCAGCTTGTGCAGCTCTTTGACAGCTGGTACTCCTTCTGCCAAAATGGAATCTGACTGGCTGGAACTACAAGAAAACACAATACAGAAATAGGTGCATTTAGTTTGTATGTTGCAAAGTATAACTGAGTTTATCTGTGTTTGTGTGTGTGTGTGTGTGTGTGTGTGTGTGTGTGTGTGTGTGTGTGTGTGTATGTTGTGGAGATATAAATCTGTTCACACACTCACACTGTGGGGACTTGCTTTACTTATAAGGACAAAATGCAAGTCTGCCTTGTTACTTTTTTTTGGGGTTTTTTTGCAGAATTCGTGGCTTGAAACCTAATTTTTATAGCATCAAATAACTAATTAAAACCAAACTGAGAAACCAACTTTGGGTAACATTTATTTGACATGTACTTTGAGGTTTTTGTTCGGCCCATGTCCTATCTATTAACATTGAGGAGACAGGATTTTGTACTGCATCCAGCCACTAGGGGGTGATTGAGATGCTTAGGCTCATCTTCTGGGGAGCTGTCAAGTTGCCCATTTCTAATTTATGTCAATGTTTGTACCCCACAAGTTTAAAGGCTGATTTAACTTGGTTTTAAAGTTGGGGTTAGAATTAGGCTGAGGTTAAGGGGTCATTATTGTTTTCCAGGCCATGGACGTCTACTGCATTGAATCTTTTGAGGTCTTTTGTTGTTTGGACATACCAGGAGCTGCTAGCATGGCTAATGTTAGCTGTTAACCTTACCCTTTGCACTCTCACTGGCGGTTTCTGAGGTGAAGGATATATCAGAGTCTCTTGCTTGTGAAGTTGCTAAATGATCAATTGTGGCTCACAAGAGTGTCTGTACACTTTGGATAATAATACAGCTAGCCAACATAGGTATAATAATAGGTAGGTAACTAGTTTGCCATTATGAATAGGTGCTGCACAGGGAGTAAGTAAGTTTTGATAGGTAGGGATAGGCTGTGTGTGTGTGTGTGTGTGTGGGGGGGGGGTTGTCTATTACCTGTCTGAAAGCCTCTTGTGCGTATGTATGTTCACCAGCTTTGCCAGGTGCTCGATGTGACACACCTGAGTGGCTTTCAGGGGGTGAATCTTAAATTTGGACACCGCCCCCTGTCGGAACTCTTCTTCACCACTCTGCTCTAGCTGCTCCCATAAGGTGATGACATCAGCAATGCATGCCCTAGAAGACACCCAAGGGTTGACATTAGAATCAATGAAAAATCCCTGGACACTGGGACACTGAATAAATAGCAAAACAATGCACGTCTCTTTGAGCAAATCAAGGCAACTTATACTGTCAAGCTTTCCAGTCTTGCTTGGTACATGAAAAGTCACTGTTATAAAAGTGTCAGAATTACGACTTGAATATTTTTTAGAAAAGTGGGTCCTTAAATTCAGACAGAGGTGAGCAAAAGCAGACTTTTACATGTAAACAGCAGCCAGCTAGTTAGGCCTTGTTTTATTGTGTTGTATATTACTAATATGACTGGGGAAAAGGCTCTTATTTCATTCTACCCATGCACAACACATATGTATCTACATATGTTTTCATTTTTAATGTTGGAAGAGTAAATAGTTTAGTTAGGATGAGGACTAATCAATGTGTTTTGAAACACTACCTTTAGTAGCCTTGGCTGAGTTGTTGTTGGAGTGTAAATGTCCACAAATGCTGTATTTCTTAAGGAAACTTAAGAAATCAAAATTCCCAAGAAAAGTTCTTGTCAACTTTTACAGGTAAGCATCCTGACTAGAAACATTATGAATTAGCATAGTTTATGCACATTCCAGACAAGAGCTGGTCTGCAACTGGTGATTAAAACCACCCAGAACATCACTGGTACACATCTACTCAGCATCAATGATATCAGTGACATGAGGTGCCTACGCAGAGGCCAAATGATACTAAAAGACAATACCCATGAGCCACAGCCTGTTCACCCTGCTGCCCCACTATACCACCAGACCACAAGGCAACTCCTCAAGACTCATGCAGTATAAAGGGACTAGATCTTGTATTTTTGTTGTGCATGCAAACCTGTGTTGTAGGATGACAAATAAACGACTATTGTACCTTCAAGAGCTGCTAATGATAGCCTAAACTCTGACTGTATCCACTGTATCTAGCTCCCACACAGTGGGGGAAATGCTACCCAGCAGGGGTTCTGGTAGGTTGGTACTATTGTAGATTGTAAGCAGATAAAAACACTGTCTAACTAATGTATTCAGCAAACACACAGAGCACAATGTGTTTACCACAGTGCATTTTAACACAGTCTAAACACTTTACTTTTACCACAGCCACATACACATCACTTGAAGAAATCCAGAGCTTGACAGACCAGTGTTAGGGTTATCTAAGCAATGACTGAATAATAGCTGTTTGGGGAAGAGGTACACTAATTCAATTGACACCAAGCAGCTTTTTCAGATGTGGACTGTAAACTTTACCTGTATGTGTTGATGTTGTTGAGCCCAACCAGAGCTCTGAGTCCAGAGATTTGTATCCCAGAATCTTCCAGATCCAAACAAAAGCTTCTACCTTCAGTTCCCCCTCTTTCGAGAATATTCTGCACAGCAAACACGTCCGATGGGTTGAGTGGAACTCCACGAAATGTCAGGACTTCGGGAAGATTCGCTGCCAGGTGAGCAACTAATTCGGCACCGCCACTGTTTCTGCTATCATCACCATGCGTGGAACTTGCCTCATAGATGTAGTGACAAGCCTCCAGGACCTGAGCAGAGCTAAGGTCACCATGCGAAAGACCTTCAAGGTGTTTTGTTACCAAAGCCTGCTTGCCGATCACTGCATCTCGAGAGGCAGTGTATGAGTGAAGCCTCTGCAGCTCTGTTCTGTTGTAGAACAGAAGCCCGACTGCAAGTCGCTGAGTGAGCTCGAGTTCCTCCCTTTGAGGGCGCCGGCGTGCCTTCGGACCTGACTGGAAAGGAAGGGTCTGGAGGAAGGTCCGGTCAGATACAGTCCTGGGGAAACAGAAAATGGGAAAGAGTTAGGGAACTCCTGAGAAGGTGGGACATTGAAAGTGAAAGAATACAGAGGGTAAGAGTGGGAAGGGATATGGTCTTACACAAGGGACATAGACTTTATTCACTTCTTTAATGAGGTCTTCAATTCACTCTATCAATCAATGACTCAACTTTTTATCCAAATTATTCTAATGGAAAGCAGAGGACTATTTCCTTCAGATGAATCAAGAGACTTTTACCTCGACAGAGACAAATGGACCGCTGCCAGGTAACTCTGAAGAAAAGGGTTGGCCCACAATAGGATGTAGTCATCACCAGCATCAGCATTTTCATTGTCCGTACTCAGTCTAGTTCCTCTTTCTCCTGTCACTCCTACTACTGTTTCTTCTCTGTCCTTTCTTCTTCTTCCCTTTTTGTCACCACTTGAGACAGCCTGCTTTGTCCTCAGGTGGTAAGAGTAGAAGAGCCCCGTCCTGTGTCCGAATGCCTTGATTTTGGCAGATGTGGTCCGTCCTATGGGGACGATGGAGGAGTTTTCTTTGACCCCCTCCCAGGCCAAAGAACTCAGCTGGGATAGCAACTCTCTCTCCTCTGTTCTATCTGCTCCCTGGCCAATACTTTTCATCTCCTCTCCATCTACTTCATCTTCCTCTGTCTCCTGTTTTTTTGCCCTCCTTCCTCTTTGGGTCCGAGTGCGAACCTGTGCTCTAGACTTTGTCTGAGGCTTTTTCTGACACCTCTTCACCTGAGAACTACTTGAGTTTTGTGTCTGGGTTTCTTTTACAGATTGCACAGATATTTCTGTGTGAGGTTCGGACTGTGACGATGTGGTCTCTCTGTCCTTTTCTATTTTCAGATGAAGCACTTGATGGCAGAGCCCAGTTAAAGTCCTTGGTAGGACTTTCAGACTGTTGGACTGTTCTAACACCAAGCACACCAACCGACATAGTCCGGGATTCCAGCAGAGGAGATTTAGGTAGCTGCAGTTTTTCAAGCTGTCGAGAGCAGATGTTCTGAGTGCAGGATCAGTGAAGTACTGGGTCAAATAGGCCTCTATGTCTGCCGGGTTGAAGCCACACACCTCCAAAAAGCTGTCTGTCCGTCGGAGTAGCTGGCTGGCAGTGCCTTTTGGCCGGGTGGAAAGCAGAAGAGTGCAACCTGGAAGGAGGACTCTCTGAAGGATGGCAGAGTATAACTGTCTCACTGTGTATGTCTGTGCTTTACTGTCTCTCTGCAGTGATGTTAGCAAGTCTTTTTCTTGAGTCTGGAGGAGAGTTTCATAGTCACGCAACTCATCAAACCCATCAAAAATTATCAGCACACGCTTTGGGGCTGCGAGGATTTGAGCGTACACTGCCTCTGGGTTCAAGCAGGCGGGGGCAAAGGAGGAGAGGTTTAATAGGAGGGTCTGAAGGCTAAAGATGGGCTCCGTTAAAATGAGTGCTTTTCCATCTAAATAGAAGACAAAGTCAAACTGTGGGATACAGTCTCCAGACCAGTCAAGACACAGCTTCTTTATCAAGGTAGTTTTTCCCATGCCAGCGTTGCCAAGTAGCATTATGTAACGTTTGGGTTTGTCTCCATTTGAGCCTTCAAAGATCTGAGAGGAAAAAGATAAATATGTAGGGTACAAGTGAGCTGCTGCCAGTGATTTAGTTGGTTATACATAGAAATCAAAATATTCAGCTTCATAGTATTGACTTAAGCTATGTTGAAAAAGCATCTTTTAAAATGGAAACTTTTACCTGACTACGTCCCAACAAGCTTTTTTGTCGATCTGTATCTCCCATGATAACTAGATCTTTGTCCAGGAGTTTGTTTGTGTTTTTTCCAGATCGAAAGACACCTCTCTGGCACACTTTCACGTCTACGTAATGAGAGGTCAGACTGAGGCCTGGTTCCATATCCTGGCAGGCTTGACTCATGTGGGCTTTGGTTTCCTGAATGTAGTCCTTTGCAACCTCTGAAAAACAAATACAAACTGAATACTAAACTGTTCTCCACAAAGCATGACCAGCACTTTCAGGAGCAGAGGAGGGGAGTAAAAGCATGTGGTACTTACGTGGAATATCAGGGGCAGTGGGAGACTGAGGAAGTTGAGATTCCTTACATGGAGACATCTCTGAAATGCAGCATGTCATGGTATTTATTACATGGCAGTTTGGGTAATTTATGCACAAGGAGAAAGAAATTAGGCATATATTGATACTCACCATTGCTGGGTGAGATGGGTGAGGCACAAGGGGGCGCAATGGCTTTGATAGCAGTGTCTGATCCTGTTGGGGATGAACTCATTTGGACTGGTGCTACCGCACCATTCACTACCAACACAAGAAAAGAAAAATGAACAGGCTGCTTTCGCATACAGTAGTTGGTAAAGACAGGTTGCTATGCTCTTGCGTAAAAGGTAGAACCAAAACTATAGAACCATAAACCACTTAACACTGTCAATATCAGATCTCTGCACATACACACACATATACATGCACATCCAAGATTAAAGTTTTTGTAGTTTTTGTCACCTGGGGAAAGGGGTGGCACTTGGCGTTTGCAGGGTGGTGAAGCAGCAGGAACTATATAAGAAAGAGGGGTTAGGGTTACATTATGTACTGGTGATACTATATATGTGCAACAAACAGACATACATGAGAGAGAAAGGCAAGGCAATATAATATTTCATATACAAAATGCCCAAATACAATGTAGTCTCTAAAAGTCAAAAGTTTCTGCACATTTTGATTGTTGTTAGCATAGATAGCGCACATTTGCTCGAAGGGTAAACTTGGCTTGTTTACTATGTTATATGGACGTCTCTGTCACCCTGAACATCCGGCCGAATACTGTTCAAAAGTCTGGCAGTACAGTATAGTCTAAATCAAAAAAGGGGAACAAATAGTCGAATGTTTGTATTGAATGCTAAATCTGATCCTAATTCTGGGTAACAACCCCACAGAAAATATTAAATAACTACATTTAACATACATTTTGTACATAAATTAAATGGGCAGATCCTAAAGAGGATCAAGGACTGAGCCCTGTGAGACTCAGTCATGATGCATGACATCTTAGTATGTTAGCAGATACATAATTCCAGACAGAGACGAAGTATTCCCATCTATAGTAGTACCATATGCTTAAGTGAGTCAAAGGCAGCATGTGATTTAATGGGATGTGGACTGAAATTTTGGCAGAAAAAGTAGCTTGATGAATATGAAAGGTTTCTCTGCAACGTTCAATCTAAAATTTAAGAATGCCATGGCCCAATTTGAAATATGAAAATCTTCTGTGGCCCACCCAAACCTTTAGTCACAACTCTGATCAACAGACTAATTGTACTATTGACAAAATATAAGATCTTTTCTAGTATGAATATGATAGGTCATCAAATACATGATAACATCTATTAATCTAGGTCAGATAAATGAAGAATATGTAGTTTAAATCAGATGGCTTTGTTTTATTAGTTCTGATCACTGTTTTTCATTAATCATAAATATTTTATTGTAATTTCATACTCATAAACTTGAAACTTAAAAGCCTTTTTTAAAATTTTATTTTTACCTTTTATAAACTGAGAGATGGACAGGGCTTAGAGAAAAAGTAGTAGTACAATTTCATCTGTTACTTCAGCACCATGGACAGCAGATTTACTGATATTTCAGAGCCATGATCAGGGCCATAGATTCTAACTTGCACAGACCTGTCTCTGCTACTAGGAGATGGAGATGGGGCGTAGCAAGTTAAAAAAGGGGATGCATTTGGTCATTTTGCTGACAAAGGACATGTCATCCCCCCTCAAATAGCTTACTGACTATAACCTTCACAAACAGGATGTTTTACAGGACCATGGCATCGGACTGCACTAGATCGAACAGGTGCACCTTAAAAATGGTAACTCAGTGTATGTGGATACTTTACTCACCTAATATGTAAGTAGGTGTAGTAGCAGCATTGGGGAGTGGAAGTCTAATAACCGGAGGAGAGAGCCTCAGTGTCTGAACAACCTGATATCCAGAAGTGTCTGGGATGGTGATAAACTGAATGGAGGGATGGAAATGAAGGATTCTTGGTGGAGCAGTGGGGATGCCCGCCATCTCCGCTGGACTTGGCTCTGATCCTGTGTCAGTGCCTGCAAAACAAGCAGTGGCAACATCCTTATCGTTCTCTGCCCACAGGTTTTTGGTAACCTTGACTGTATCAAAAACAGGAGGTCGATCAAGGAAAACACACCGATAGCTCACCCTCCAAAAACGTAATAAGGGATTTAGAGTCAAACATTTTGTGTCATGACTTGAAAATGAAAGCTCAGTGGTCAGCAGTAGAAGACTGATTACACTGGACTTTCAACAGTGAACTATCAGCCATAAGCACTTTATCTGACGAGACTTTTCACGATACTGGAGCTTTATCAGAAATCTAACAAGCACCAAAGTTATCTGGAGGAAGTCGAGTGAGGTGAGAGTTCTTCTTTTTGTTTAACAATGTGACCTCTTTTCTGACGGCTTCAAAATTAGACTTCCTGTTTCATGATCTGCATTCCAATGCCACGAAGGAACCAAGTCAAGCATAGCCAACCAACATCTCTTTAACCCATGAGTCTAATGTTACTACGGCTCATTCAACCTTTCTTTAAAGCTCGAGGAACCACTGAGGACATGCGCTTATTTTCCATGATGTTGACAGTAAAACAGCAAATTAAAACAGTAGCCTCACATGGTATGTCTTGTCTGTAAAATGGCATTTTATTAATATGCACAGTGCTTACATGTTTTGGTCTGCATAAAATATTTTTAATGTTGCAACTGGATGCAACACATTGAATGATTATTTTACTGTGTACTATAGTTGCTATTCAGTTGATATCTACTACGACATAGAGTCATATGACTTAATAACCTGTTTTGCTAACCAGCCCAATCTGCAGCAAAAGTGACACACCTTTCAGCTCCTTTAATGACAATAATCTTTAAATGTTTAAAGGTCCAGTGTGTAAGATGTAGGGGGAACCTTTGGCAGAATATAGCAGAAAAGAAATAAGTATGTTTTCATTCGGGTATAGTCACCTAAAAATAAAAATAATTGCGCATTTCCTAAAAAAGAGTCGTTTATTTCTACAGTATCCCAGAAAAGACATATTAAAACTGGGGCTGAGGCGAGGTGTTTGCAATCTGCAAGCTCACCACTAGATGCCACTAAATCATACACACTGGCCATTTAAAAATATACAGTGTCTATCTGTTCCTCTAAGAATCCATTTACAGCAGGAGTATTAAAACTTACCTTGGGTGACAGCTGGCTCAGGCTGTGCCTCTTTGGTTTTTGGTCGACCTGCAAGAGTTGAAGAACCAGCATTACAACATGCAAACTATAAAACACTGAGTAAAAACTGAGTGTGGGTTAATTTCACCCAGTACCAACGGACAGAAAACCACCCAACAGAAAGGCTGTTTTGATCCAGTTACTCAGCAATAATATAAATATCAGTAACACCAACACTGGGTCAGAACACCATACTGTGTAAAGTTAACCATTAGCGCCATATTTCGCATTTTAATTCCTTTCAAGAAGTTAACATCAGCAGAAAGAACACTGTTGTCCCTGTCAGTACACGCTTCTGTTCCAGCTGCGCAAGTGGGCCGCCATCTTGGATAGCTACCTATGGCAAAACCACTTGGACTTCTCTTATGTTTCTCTTAAGTGGTGTTGCCGTAGGTAGCTATCCAAGATGGCGGCCCGGTCGAGCACGTGCAGGAATGGATCGTGCAACTCATATACTGACAGTTCCACCAACCACAAAAATCACAACATCATATTACACTTTTTGTGTTTTCAAACACTTATCACAGTTATAACATGACATATAGCACAAGCCATGGGTGCCGATTCCGTGGGTGCTTCTGGGTCGGAGCACCCACGGAGATTCCCGAGCACCCACGGAGACCACTCCCTTGCTACCTATCAACGCATTGCGTTGCGTTGTGACGTGATTAATGAATGAGTGAGTAGCCTAGTTGCTGATGAGTTGGTAGACGTTATTGTTTACCTATACTGACTTTCAGCACAGCGGACAGTTCCAATCACACTTATAGGCCTATATGGTTACGGTATGCTATTCAATCCAGGCTGTGATGTTGGATTGTGGATTTTGTTTTTCCTTTATCTTCATCGGAGCCTTTTGCGTTAGGTTACATTAACATTAACTCCTCGTATGCATCACCAGTGTGTAGACTGTGTGTTTGTGAAAGAGAGCGTGTGCGTGCGTGTGTGTGCGCGCGTGCGCGCGTGTAGGAAAGAGCATACGTGTGTGTTCATTGCGGCTGCTGCTGTTAATTGATCTAATGTGTGTTTTGCTGTGAGACGAATGTGCGCGCGTGTCAAAATAGCAACGAGTCATGCAAGCCCGGTGAGCACCCACCAGCAGAAACATAAATCGGCGCCCCTGGCACAAGCCACCTTTCACACAAGATAATAACATTTGGAATGACAGTGTACACTTCAATTTTGTATTCATGTAGGGGTCCCTTAGTTTCTAAAATCCTCCCCCAACCATTCAGGAAATGATGTTTTTGTTTTCCAATGTGAGGATAATCCTACAAGTTGTGGTACGGGCCAGTCTACTGAGCCAATAAATCAACCCTCACTGTTATTATACCTAATGTGCAGAGCACTGAGCTCTTTAGTAGCTCTGCCCTGGGCATTTTATTTAAGAATGTTATTATATTTTCCCATAAATTCCATGCTATTTGGTATTCATGTGGCATGTGTCTAAGTGTGACTCTACCCCTATCTCCAGCACATATCTGATTCCCATAGTTTTAGTCTTGCCATCCTACAAGGAGCCCAATCACTCCTATGAGTCCCTTTCTGTCTCACACCAGGACCCAACAGTTTCCTTCCACATCTCAATAGCTATTCCCCCTCCTACATCCTCCTCGCAAACTCTCCTGAGACCGTCGAGTTCGGCAGGTGAGATCGTCTCATAAGACTATGATATCTAGATGCTCCACTGTTTGTGGGATTAAGGGGAGTTTCCTTTGCTACAGCTTCTTAATTGTCTCTTAATCTTTTTTTATGAACTTTGTATCTGGCCATCATCTGTTCAAAGGACATAAAATGATCATCCTCAACAACATCTTCAATAAAGATAATTCCTGCTTTAGCCCATGTCTTCCAATAAAGTGTTTTTTTAAAATCCACTTTTAATATGGTTGGATCAATTCTTAACCCAGTGTCCACCCATCAATCCATCCATTTTAAATGTATTTTTCCTGTTGTATGATGCAGCCCCAACAATAGAAAAACTGTAATTCATTACAGTGCGCAACAAACTGACTGATGGCAACTTGATACTCACTGTGATGGCCTGTGCAACTGATGCAAGTTTCAAAAGTCTGCTAAATTATGTTCCTAACATCCAGATATGAGTGAATAGTCTAAATACAATAAAGCTGTTGTTGTTGTGATGTCGAGTATAAGTGATTTACATTATATAATCTAAAATGTGCAAAGCTCTGCAAAAAAAGACCCATCTTTGTTATCTGATTATTACAGTGAAGGAAACGCAATAATCCTCCCAGTAAACATGCCTATCATCCAATTTATCTGTACATCCCGTCGGCCTCTATTATGGACTCCATTTTTTATAATTATTCCTGGCTGATATGGTTATTTGGTTAATACCTGCACCTGAACTCTGCTCTGGATTAATGACCTGCTATAAAAATGGTAAGTGATAAAACATGGGCAACATGGGCATAAGATGGGCACAGTTACAAGACCAAAACCAAACAAGCAGTCTGGGTAGATTACCTGCTGCCCTTTGCCTTTTTGGCCTAGATGGTGTGTTCTCATCACTGCTCCGTTGTGACTGGGGACCTGGAGAGGAGAAATGTTAACATGTAAACCTGCTGCACAAGCAAATAAAACGGATACATGAGTTCAGGCTTGAAAAATGTTGCAGCCTCAATCCTAAAAAGTTTTTATATGACAAAGACGTGATCAGGACAGTTTTCACACCACTGGGCTGCAGTTAATAGGGTTTAGGTAGCGGCTGGTTATTTACCCCTGGGTCTTTTCCTCCTCTTGTTTGTTTCGTCAGTGAGTTTGTCTGTCTCTGTCTGCTGGTGACTCTCTGGGCTGGGCGGCTCTAATGGCATGGGAACGTCACCTGAAGTGCACAAAAGAGGAACTACAAGAGTCAGTGAAGCAACTGGCATGCACAGTAACAAGAAATGCTTGTTATTCTCATAAATTTCTGTACTGAAAAATCTTGGCAGCGAAGCATATTTCTCCAAACATCTTGGAGAATTGAAAAAGGAAGTGGCACATGAGGTAAAACGTAGGGCAAATGTGACTTGCAACATCAAAATGAAAACGGTTTCTTAACCGTTATGTTTTTCTGGCATTCACTTTACTTCCAGATCCCAATTCTCTGCTTGTAAAAAATAATAATAATAACAACAATAATTGCATCTGGCCAGTTTTTCCTATCACATATTTTTTGAATTTATAACTGTTTTCTTCGCCACTTTTACACATTTGCCAAAGGTGAACAAAATGTAAAAATAGCCACAAATGATTATTATTACAGTAAATGTTTTATATTTTATATTAGGGATGCAAAAGGCAAACTATAGACTTTAAAATTAAATCCTGATACCTCAAAGGAACATGTCTGCTATTTCTTCTATGACAGACCAATAAGATGACGCTTTAACTGTGCACAGGGTAGGCGAGTATGTCTGCGGTGTGGACATTTATGCATTGTATTTTATGTCTGCATATGCTAGTTAGCCATCACGATAAGAGCAGGCATAATAATATATAGTACGTTAATTCCATTAGAAAAAATATGTGCAAATACCTGCATACACAGCAAAATCAGCGGTGTTCATTCAACACTAATAGAGTGAAATTCAACACTTTGAAAGTGTCTATATTGGTCCACACTACATAGGGTAAAAATTACACCTTTGAAAGTGTTAAATAGTTTACACTATGATAGAGTTGCACCAACTCTCTCAATATTTGAATTTTAACACTGGTCAACACAGGTCAGTGTTAAGTTTATACAACACTAGTGTGTAGTGTCAAACATTAACAGTTAGTGTAATTCTTTCACACTAAATAGAGCTGCTGCCACATTAACACACAGGATGTAAAATTTAACTCTTTCCAGAGTTAATTTCGATTTCATTAAATGTATTATATTTTAAAAAATTCTACAAGAAACTAACTTTTCATTTTTCCATTTCAATCCCATTGGAAGCAAGGCAGGATACACACTGGACAAGTCACTCGTACATCACAGGGCTGACACATAGAGACAACAAGTGGAGGATTCGAACTTACAACCCTCTGGCTGTGAGGCAGCAGTGCCAACCACTGCACCACCAAATCTACTTGTTAAATTCTCCCCCTCACACAGTACTATAGTATTACTATACATGATAGAGACCTATCTTTTTTAATTAGCAAGGCAAATGAAAACATACATAAACTAACATTAGCTAAATGTTATCTTACCAATTTAGGTATTTACCATTTAGCCTATTTAGTATTTAGGCTCAAAATATGAATAGAAATAAATAGAACTGGATAGAAAACGTAATTAAACATGTTGGCTTAA
>JAJHUR010112661.1:0-13666 GCA_027495735.1 Lutjanus campechanus | reverse complement strand
CTCCTCAGCCTGAGATCAGCTCACTCCTCAGCCTGAGATCAGCTCACTCCTCAGCCTGAGATCAGCTCACTCCTCAGCCTGAGATCAGCTCACTCCGCTCTGGTTTAATCTCCCCTCACTTTATCCAGCAGCTGGAAAACAGCTGGGGAAGTTTTTCTGCAGTGTTTTCATGATCAAACTGTACATTTACTGCCACAAGACAACTTTAATGCTAAACTCGAATCCCTCTGCTCTGACTGCAGGGTCAAGTTTGGCTGCTGACGTTTGTTTTCCCCACCAGGACTACCAGATGTGGGTGGACCTGAGGAACCTGGAGTCGCGGATGAACGAGCGCTACATCACCCACGAGAGCGACGACCTGCGCTGGCATCACCACGCCCAGCTGAGCGGCCTCGATTACCCCCCGCACCTCACCAACGGCCCGCACAGCGACGGCGGGCAGGGGGTGGAGCGTTACCAGGAGCAGGAGGAGGAGCTGGAGACCCTCAGTGAGAGGGTCAGTGAACTCTGAGGAGGACGGGGCCACGTGTAGGAAAAAAAAAAAATCTCCGACAGACAGAAAACTGAATGAAAAACAAAATGAAAGAAAGCACAAAATTAAACCCAGTGAGGAGACGTTTTAATCCAAACTTTTACTAAAATAATTAACAAAACATTAAGAAACTAATTTAAATTTCCTTCACTGCGTAATTCACAGCTCTGTAAACGTGTCCAGATTCTATGAAAGCTCATCGCACTCACCAAAGGAAAAAAACTCAAATCATATAAAGAGAAAATTATCTCTGCAAGTTAGCTTCAGAGAGGATAAGTTTTTTTTTTTATCTTGAATTTAATCGCTAGATTCTTGTTTTGTTTTGTAATCTGAATAATTTAATTTCATTTAATTTTATTTATGTCTCAAAATTATTTTATTTCTAATTTTACAGGGTAACGATCTTTTAATTAGGCCTATTTTATCTCGTAATTCTGATCCTTGTTTATTAATCTTAGAAATAAAGATCTCGTAAAGATTTTATCATGTGATTATGAGATCCTGGTCTTTAAAGTACAAGATGAGGATCTCATAATTATTTCATCTCATAATTATGAAGTCTTTGTTGTAATGTAAGGAACCATGATTATTGTATCTCGTAATTAGGACATTAAAATGAAAGAATAACGAGATAAATAGACAAAGAAGGAATAAATAAGAATAAATGAAATGAAAGCAAGAATAAACAAAGACATGAATTATTAAAATCTCAGTTTCTATCATGAGGATCTTGTGAGTATAATGGTCATTTTAGGTTAAAAAAAAGAAAAATTAATATACATAATAATAATATTAATTTTCGTAGCAATATTCCAAGATTTGCCCACAAATTCATAACAGAATTTTCTTTTTTCTTCTTCTAATAAATATGTGTTTTTCACTTTAATCTTTAAAATGTTCTTTTATTTCTCAGAATATTTCGCCTCCTCTGCTGGTTCCATTATTCTTCTTTTTTCTTTTTTTTTAACCTAATGTGCCGCCGTGTTGTTGAATAAGAACAACATAAAGATTTCATAATTATGACTTGCGAGATCCTTTTTAAACATTAAAACTGTTGCGAGATGAGGCAGATCAAGACTTGTTCATAGTTTTGAAATTCTTCTTATAGTAGAATTTTGTCCCTCTGAGCCACCGTACATTTTACTAACTAACTAGTACTTATGAGATTCTTGTTTTGTGATTGTAATTATTTTATTCCAAAATGAAGAAATGCTTGTTTTGATATAAAGATCTTGTAAGTATTTATTTCTATTATCAGACAGGGATCTTTTCATTATTTCATCTCATAATTTCAGAACTCTCAGACGTGGCTCGTTTGAGTATGTTTAATTTCTGGGTCATAACTACAAAATAAAATAGATATTTTGTATTTTTCTTTGGTGATTGTGATGCACTTCCATAGTTTTCAGATTTATTTATCAGAGAGGCTAAAAGCAGCAACTTCTCCTTTAAGACAATCAGAAACAGCAGCTTTGATTCACGTTCAGAAAACACGAAACTTCCCAGTTTGTGCCTCTTGTGTGATCGTCACTTTTCTACAAACTCTCTGTGACTTTGCACTGATGATTACAGTCAAGTTAAGTTAAGGAAAAAGCCACGACTTTAAATTAAAGAACATAGAGGCACATTATTTATATATAGATCTATATGTTCAAAACGTATTAAGAAGTGTCCATCATTTTCAGATTCTTCTGTCACTTTGCTAAGTTAAACTATCACACATTTTACTATAACTTTCTTTTATTTGACCTTGTGTAGAATAAATGTTTAAATGCTTAATCAATAAAATAATTAATATATTAACCACCAGTGAGAATAATTGTTCCGGCTCTAAAGCAGCGAGCACCAAAACTAAGAAAAGCGTCCTCAGCGTTCATCTTAAGCCCTGACAAAAAGTCTGGTTTTTTTGCGTGTAAAGTATAATAAATATTTAAAGCTAAATATCTTCTGTTTATAAAATTTAAACTCTTCTAAGGACAGTCGACGTTCATAAATGTTTTTCCTGAAGTTTTACTTTGTGGAAATGTCAGGGGTTTCATTCCAAAAGGAGATATCCAAAATAATAATCAAGTTATTCACAGATGAATCGACTACATTCAGGAAAATAAATAAATAAATAATTGGATTACTCTAAAGTTTCAGGTACTTTTTTGTTTTCTGGAAATGGATATGTAGCATTTTGGAATGAAAATCCTCAAATCGTTCAAAAAAAACAAACAAACACAGAACCAACAAATACCAAAAAACAAATTTATATTTTAGTTTTTCTGTGTTTTTTTCCGGTTCTGTTTTTTTCAAACACAGCTCTCCAACACCGACACAAATGTTTTAATCTTTGTGAGGTTTTATTTTAACAAAGCGGTCGAGGCGTTCTGGACCACAGGGAGGCGACAGTAGCGGAGCTCCTCTCTCACTGGGCTTCACCTGCTGAGGCGTCCGCCTGTCGCTCAGTCTGGAGGTCCTTCAAACATCCACGTCTTTTTATTTTTCTGAGAAAACTCACATGCATCTGTTTAAAAAGAGGAAAGAAAAACTCCTGTGTTTTGTTTTTTTAATGACATACAGCATGGTGTGTCTGCGGTTTCACCTGAATGCTACGTAGCGTCTTCTGTAAATGTACGAATGTTGTTAGTTTCTCTGCAGCCCGGTTACATGCTGTTCTGTCTCTGTGGGGGATTTAACTTCAAGGAGGCTTTTCAGAACGTGCTGCATCTTTATCTGAACATTTAGCTTTAGTTCCCACCTGCCAGCGCTCACGTTTTTCCTTATTTTCTCTCGTGCTGCAAGGCAATCTCATTTTGTTGCTTCTTTCGGGAAACTCATTATTTCCACAAATAATCGTCATGCAACCTGGTTCAAGCTGTGTGCAGGCTGAGAGGCCAGCGAATTTAGTGTTAGCTGTTGTCAGGGCAGAGCCGAAACCTGTTACCTGCTACGACAGAGTTAGCTTTTGGGGAAACTTAGCTGGATTTGGGTTGAATATTTAAACTATAAATGTCAGATTACAAGGCATAGGCTCTTAGATGAGATAATAAAACAGTAGGCGGACGTCATGATGCTTTTACAGAGGAGGAAAAAAGCTTCATGTCTGACCTGACATGGCCGACAGCTAACTGTGTTGGTCCAGTGTTTAATTTGATGGACACACAGGAGCCACAGGCTGGAAACCAGAAGTCGGAAACCTCTTGTGTTTCATTTGCATTTGAGCCTCAAAGTTT
Source organism: Lutjanus campechanus (assembly GCA_027495735.1). NCBI lineage: Eukaryota > Metazoa > Chordata > Actinopteri > Lutjaniformes > Lutjanidae > Lutjanus > Lutjanus campechanus. The sequence continues at coordinate 9,916 of JAJHUR010112661.1, read as the reverse complement.
AACAAAATGCTCTACACTTAAATCAACAGTCATGACAACAGAGTCGTCGTGATTAGTGGATCTGCTGCGCAACTCCAGGTAAAGTGAGTATTTCTTTGGAACCGCAGGCCTTCGGAGCAGTTGGCTGTCGAACAAAATGGATTTTTGGTCCAGTGGGACATTTTTCAGACTGCTGGGGTTTCCGACTAATGGGCTGTTTGTGAACTTTGGAAAATGAAGCTTGTTCTGTTGAAATAATTACAAGTACATCCCCTTCTGGCTTCTTGTATTTCTGGCTTTCATGCAGTAATAAAAAAAAACCAAAAAAAAACGAAGAACATTCGACAGGGTTTTTTAATTTCTGCACTGAGATCATAGAACATGACTTCAAACCTTTTTTTCCAAATCATTTGATAATTTGGCACTTCAGTATTCAAATTTTCACTTTTCCTCCTACAGTCTTTTTCCACCAAGAGCACATGGTGGGCGGCTGCAGTGATCGCTGCAAATTAATTTTAAAAGTTGATAGTTTACTGCCCTGTGTGCAGCTCAGCGGACAGTAATGGTTCAGAAAAGGCCTCCCGTCACGCTCTACAGGACGTCTGTTTACCGATAAGCAAGGCAGAGTTGAACTGCCACATTTTGAACTCCTCCCATACAGAGACAAAGGCGAACAGCATGTATCAGGGTTATTATATTATTATGATACTGCCATAGATCTGAAAAATAAGGGCTCTTTCTCTGAAGCCTTCATGGCCTTGTCTTCTTTGTGCCTCTCTCTCGCTGATCGATGCTTCTGTCGCCTCTGAAACCGACATTTCAGCTTCACCCGGAACAGAAATGTCACCTGTCTGTTATGTTTCTCTGTAAAGAGGTGATTTATCAAGCATTTGTTGAAATACTTGTTTTGTAATTGTGTTTTTCAAATGGTCCAACAGTGGCGTGTGTGTTATTTATTGCAAAGAAACTGTAGACGACTGGAGGTAAAAGAGCTCTGGCTGTTCATCCCTGCAGCTGCAGTCTGCTGCTGAAGGTGTGTGCAGGAGTTTAGGACTGTTAAAAGGACAGGTGAGCTTATATCAGGTGACCCGGTCAAAGTACCCAGCAGATAACAGAGCTCATGTCCAAACTCGTGTGGTGATACGCCTGTTATTCTTATTATAATTAATATATTTATAATATACAAAATCAAATATCATACACCACACTGCAGATTCATTCATTTATATTGAAGTGTTTTCCGAACTGTAAAATTCAGGATCCAGAGCGACACTAAATCTGCGACTGTACATTCAGACGAAACAATTTGGCAGCAAAAATGATCATATTTTGACTCTGATATAAACATTTGATGTACAAAAGTTAGTTTATGTTTAAACACTATAGAGACAACAGATCCTCCAGAAAACCCGACGGGCACTTGGAGTGCGCAGACCTTCACCAAAAACACCCGGTCTCAGAATTTTAACGGAAGTAAAACTATTCATGGATTCTTCCTCGGCCCATGCTGCACTTTTCTACCAAGTTTCATTAAATTTAGGACTTTTTTAAATTCCAAACAAACTCGTCGATGGAGGTGATAATCAAAGGGCTTCTTAGAAAAGACTGTTCTCATCAGAAACGACAGATGACGGCTGGCAGGTGATCTCAGCAACCAGCTTGACATTTATCCAGATTACAGGCTGCGAGTAAGTCCTCCCCAAAAAAAACGCCGGAGAGTCTCGGGTCCCGCAAGGAGTCTCTGCTGGGTGCACGGAAACCTCACGGTGAGGACAAGACTTCAGGAAGTCACCGAGTCCCACACGTGACCCTCCGCAAAAAACACAACTTTACCATTTCACACACGTCAGTTCAGCCCAGTTTTCCATCGGTTTGTGAAATAGTCACGAAACGTTTGTTGTTGTTTTTTCATGACGGCACAACTTTCAAAATGTGAAGGACTAACGTGGTATTAAAGAGCAGGACAGTCTGTGTGGAGGACAGAGTTTGGTTTTTAACCCAAACCTGAAGCTGACCTGCATGAACGCTGCCTCTGATGTCTGTTATTGTAAATATGCTTGTATATATTTTTTGCTTTTCTTTATTTACGTATATTTTGCTTTTGCTTGTATTTATTACTGAAGAGTTGTTAAACAGATTCATTGTTCTTTGAGCACAATGACAAAAATCTATCTATCTATCTATCTATCTATCTATCTATCTATCAAACCTAACCAAGTCGTTTTGATGCCTAAACCAAACTGCAACTGTCAGCTACCTTTATTTTGAAAGTTTAACCAGATTTTGCATATTTATTATCAATAACTTCACCACTGAATGAGAATACATAATGCTGCATACATTTTAAAAGTCGTGCTTATTTGATTGAATTTCGTGACTATTTTACAAACTGCCATTAAACTGTGTTGGTCAGTTAACCACCGGACGAAGCCAGGCTAGTTGTTTCACCTGCTTTCAGTCATTGTGCTGACCAAGCTAACCGTGTCCTGGCTTCAGTTGTCTTTAAAAGAGAAAGATGTGAGAACAGTATCAGTCAAGAGACGGCGTGAGAGTATTTTCCAAAATGTCAGAGTATTCTTGTACCTTCACACTCTCATCCTAAATTTTACCTCCATAAACTCCGACCAGTTTTTGTAGATGAGTAGAATATTTTCATATTTTGGATGTGGATATCTACAGATCATTTATAAGGTTTTAATATCCACCAGCAGCGGATAATAGTCAAGATCTTGGGATTTCTTTTCAATAGATTTACAACTATAGCTGGTGCCAAGCTTCTGTTCCAACAGCCCCAAATGTCAGAAAAATGTCTGACATCCTAAAAAGGAAACATCCAGTGCTCTGAAGGCCCATTGCTGTAAAAATACTCTCCCCCTAACCTCAACCTTTGTCTGCAACAGTGAAATCTCTTCACGTGTTGTTTGATATCAGCCAGAAAGACCAAAAACCAAAAATCTCTGCTAATTCTGCACCATGGATGGAGAGTTTGTGTTTTGGGAGCAGCGGACCTTTAGAGCCACAGATGTTTGTTTGGATAGAGAATGGGCTTTCAGAGTAATGGTGGACCAGTGGACAGCCTCTATAGCCTGGCCTGTTGGTCAGAAGAGCTGGTCTGTGTGTGAAAGGTCACAGATTCGATGCTGCATCTGTCTTTAAGTTAAAACAGCGACTGTCTTCCCTCTCTGGGTGTGTCGACAGAATCCTGATCTATAAAAGTAAAACATGAACAGCTCAGTGTTGGTAGGGGAGTGAGGTGCTCACAGCTGTTGGCCTCCTGTGTTGAAGTGTGCGTCCGTGTGCTGAATGGTCGACTGTTTCTTACGTGGCTTCACTCCTCTGGCGTCTGTGCTCCGAACAACCTGCCTGAAGTGCTCACAAAGTGTTTGCTATCTGCAGGAACTTCAAAGATGTATTTTTTTCTGGATCATGTTTAAATAAAGATATTTTAAAATCAACATGGAGATGTGTACAAGTCATTGTCAACTGAAGCTGGCGACGTGAAGCCAGAAACTCGAGTACGACACCTGTCACTGCCTGCTGGAGTCTTGTGTGTTGCATCTGATCCAGGATGCTGTGGAGCAGGACACAGAAGTCTTCGGAGGTTTGTCCAGTCCCATATCGTCCATTTCATTTCCCTGAACAGACTTAAGTCCCAGCTGTGTCATGGCTCTTATCCTCTCTCCTCCTGGGCTTTAATCATGCCTGAAAAGTTGAGCCCGTCGAGGCCCGATGCAGACAAAATTCTGTCCGAAACCAATCGAAACCCAATCCTCATTAGCATATTTCAACCTGAACCCGATTACAGCCAAATATTTTTGTGAACAAGCTTCCCTCTGTGCACCAAACAGTAGGACTTTTCACTGAGAATTGGCAACGACTAAACTGGGGAGAAAAATGACGTGAGCCCGTGAAATACGTGAGAAATAAAGCTCAACCCGACCCGAACCTTCCCAGATCTGACCGGATCCCTCGTTGATCGTACCAAGCTAACCGTGTCCAAAGCTGAAAAAATAACAGATTAAAGAGAAAAGCAGCATGTTTGAAGAAGAAGCAGCAGCTGTTGCCATAGAAATGAGCGATTCTGCGTAGTAAGTTATTTAACTTTGGTACTATCAGTATTTTGATGCTAAAACGATACTTAAGTTTTATTTACATCAGCTGTTGAATGTAGAACTTATGATTGTGATGGATTTGAGTATTTTTAACACAGTGACATTACAACTTTTACCTAAATTTGTTGGAAATGTTGTTGGTAAATTCCAGCTCCTGCTGCTCGACTAAATTGTCTGCGATGTAAAGTCAAAGTTCACATGTGATTTATGGCCTCAGACTGAACGCTTTGATCCTGAGCGCTCACACTGTACATGTAAAACAGAAAAACAGCTCGTCGGCCCCTGCTGGCTGTTCACAAATGTCAGTAAAGTTTCAGAGCTCAGAGCTCAGATGCAGGTCGGAGTTTGTTAACACTAACAAGGCAGAAATGTGCAGCCGTGATAATCTGAGCCGTCCTGTGTCCCCAAACTTCTAACAAAGAACAAAAAGAAGCAGCAGCATATACGGACTGGAAGGTGGTGAGGAAGACGTGGACAGTTTGTCCGGTCCGTTCTGCAGAGACAGTTGGAGGTAAGTTTACAAAGTTTTGTTGTCCATATTTTCCATCCTCATGACACGTTGCCAGCGTTGGGCACAATGATGGAAATCTGACAGTTGTTAATAAAAAAAATATATAGCTCCATTAAATTAGTATAAACTCAAATAATATACGTGTGCATTAACTCTTTCCCCACCAGCACCTGCATCTTTGATCTAATCCACTGACTTTCAACACAGAATATTCAGTTTTATGAATATGTTGAGATGGAATATATCAAAAGAAAGAACAGATCTTCTAGTTTCAGACACAAAAAACTTTAGTTGGAGCTGCAGTCTTTCTTTCTTTATAAGCACTTGAATGTTGGTTGGTTGCATCTCAAAAAATGGAGAAAACAAGCAGAATATCAACTTCATGATTATATTTTTTTAGTTTTTTAGTTTTTTATCATTTCATATTAGGTGTCACCAGTGTGGCTAACATCAGCTGTGTGTGTCCCCTCTGCACCGAGGTCGTGGTGCTCTCTGTCCGCAGATCTGCAGCTTAGCACCGATGTTTTTCTGCTACATAACATCTTCTTCTTTTCAGAGGTTCTCTTCTCCTTCGAGTGACAAATTTTTGTCAGATGATCCGTGACAGCGACCCCTACTGCCCAGCAGTGAAAACAGCGACTGACGGAATATTTCATCAATGGCGGAGAAAGAATTAAGACAATTAAAGCAACAAAAGTTTCTTTCTCAAGTAACCAATTACTTTTTGAGAGAAATTGTAACTGTAACTAACTATTAAATTTCAGGAACTTGCCCAACAGAGAGCGTTGCCATGGCAATTTCAGATGCTTTGTTTGCCTCTTCGTGCATGCGCAGTGACAAAAAAAAAAGGCTTTAATGTCGACTTGTGGCAACTGCTGACTGTGCGAGAGCCTGATGACGACTCAACAACATTTCTGAAATGTCAGAAATTCATGTGAACATCTGACAGCTGTCAGGGTCGGTCCTGTTGGCTGTCGGTCCTGTTGGCTGTCGGTCCTCGCTCCCCCCCTGCACACTGCACGGAAAACAAAGCCTGATGCAACTGAAACTTTAAAATGAGTTATGCAGCAGAAGTTGCAATAAACAAAATCCAACATGCATTTATGGAGATTATTTTATTTTACACCATAATCTGTCACAAAATCCTCCACAATTCAAACATTTTGCAGTATTTATAAGATCATTTATAAATCTGCATGCTGTTCATATGGTTCTGAACTTTTATGTTGTGAAAGTGATAAACTTGAGAACATGATTCTTCTAAATTTACATCATAATATGAAGCATTATTTCCTCTTAAAACTGCAAAAACTGGGTTGGAAACAGGCTCATATCATCCAGCGTGGGACCAGAGACGAGTATCTGTTCCTCCTCAGCAGCCTGCAGGAGAAGCTCCATGTCAGCGGAGGTTTGGTGCTCGGTGAGAGACTCTGCTTCTCCTCCGTGTGCAGGTTTGATGTTAATGTACGACGACGGAGAAAAGGCCTCGGGGGGGAACGGGGAGGAAGCGGCTCTTTAGAGAGACAAGTGGAGAGGGTCACGGACGGGTTAGACGGCGAGTAATCCCTCCAGCTCACACACCAGGACAGACACCAGGACAAAACAGACGTTTAAACACCACATTTATCATATTTTACATACATTAAAATATTATTTTTTTTGTTTTTACTCAATGAGGCAGAAACACTTTATATTAGACACACTTGAGCTGAAGAGAAGAGAAGCACAGAGGACAGTTACTACTATAAAAGTACTACGATTACTACTCACACTACTGATGCTGCTCTACTAGAGAAGTACTGCAAGAGTGATAAATACTACAAGACTACTGCTGCTACTGTAACTACTGCTAATATTACAGTATTACTACAGTTACACAGCAGTTTAGCTTTACTTCTCCAACAGTACTAAACCTTATTATTACTGCAGCTGTCAGTACCTCAGGAAATACATGATTACTTCTTCTCTACTACTGCTGCTGTTAGTACAACTACTGCAACTCTACTACCACTTATATTCATCTACTAATACACATTACTGCTCTTACAGTACGACCTAAAGTAGTAGTACTGCTGCTGGTTTAATAAGAGCACAGTAAATACTACTGTTAAACTCCTTCTACTTCTTATTTCTCTAACTACTAATACAGTAGTACTACTAGCCACAAGTAGTACTACAGCTACAGTACTGCTGGTGGTGTAATAAGAGTACTACAAGAGTACTGCAAATGCTGCTAAATCCTTCTGGTACTTCGTTTACTAACTACTGTTGTACTACTGACATTATTATAACAACTACAGTATATAGCCTAATATAGTATTACTTCTTCTAAAGTACTACAAGATTATTTATTCTCTTCTACTGCTGCTGTCAGTACAACTACAAGAGTAACTTTTACTGGTTTTGCTGCTACAACTACAAGTCCCAGACTGGAAGCAGTAAAACTCCTGCTACTAACAGAAGACAGTAAATACCACTGATTAACTCTTTCTAGAAGTACTTCTACTACTGCTACTCTAACTACTGTTGTACTACTGTTATTAATACAAGTACATCATTACTACTCTATTACAGTACTCTCTATACACTGCTGCAGACAGTAGTACCACTACTGCAGTACTACATGAATGAATGAATGCATTAAATACTACATGATTACTCCTGCTGGTCTCTCTGCTGCAGCTGAAAACAACTGAAACGATCACAGCTGTTTTAATAATTTAATAATTTAATAATCTAACTGCTTTCAAATCAACATTTTACATTAATGCAACTTAAATTTAAAGGCAGGACGACTTCAAAGTTTCCAAACTCCATCATTTCCTTTCACCCAAAGTAAAACATGATAGTTTCAGGAAAAGTATTTTTTATTGTAACATTAGTTTATTATACATCTAATTAATATAATTATGATTTTAATAACTAACATGATACATAATTTAACACAAAATATAATTTTCTTGCATCAGACTGAAGCTTTTCTCCAAGAAAGTTCAACAACAGAAAGTGGTGACTCAGTAATCAACCAATCCAAGTATCAGATTATTAAAGTAATGTAACTTGATTACTTTCTGTTACTCTCAGATTACCTCAGTATTAAATATGGTGAAACTGTTGAGCCTGACGTCCATAAAATGTCAGAAAATGGTGAGAAAATGTTTTGTCCAAAATATTTAAGAAGCTGAAATCAGAGAATTTTTACTTTGTTTCTTTAAAAACATGACTCAATATGATTAATCAATTATCAAAATAGATGCAAATAAATTTAGCAGCTGATTAATAATAGATCGATCATTGCAGTTTTAAGTGTTTCACTGTTTGGTCATTGTTAGCTTTGTTAGTTAGTTAGTATCCAACAGATCTGTACTCCATTACAGTTATAGATACAAATGTGGATTATTAGTGGGATTACAATTTTAAAATAAAGAACGTTAGCACAGATCTCACAGCTGCTGATTCATTATCATGACCTCGAGTGAAAAAATTATTCACTGGATGAAGATTTCAACTTTTTTTTTGTCTTTAAATCAATTAATCAAACAATAAATTACACATAACAAAGGAAGGAACAGCTGGACACACTAATAAACCTGATCAACTTAAATTAATCTCATCTCTATATTGATCATTTCAAAAAGTTCAGAATTCTCTGTTTCAGCTTCTTAAATGTGAATATTTCTGGTTTCTTTCCTCTCTGACAGTAAACTGAACATCTTTGAGTTTGTGGACAAAACGAGACATTTGAAGACGTCGTCTGACTCTGATCAACATTTTTCACCATTTTATGACATTTTGTGGATCAAACTAATCAATGAATGAAGAAAATAATCGATCAATTCATTCATAGTTGCAGCCCTAAAAGCACTGTATCAGGCTGAACAATGGAAGCATATTTTATACTGATGTGATCCAAAAGTAACGGAAAGTAATGAAGTAACAGGTAATTAGTAACTGTATCAGAATACATTTTTAAAACAACCTTCTGAGCCCTGATCAAACACAGCGCCGCCTGTTTCACTTTGACTGTTGATCTTGAAAAAGAAAAATGTCTGAGGGTCAAAACATCGTCTGAATACAAGAAGAATTAAAACTTTTAAATGATCAGCACCTCTGATGTCATACTTTTCTATATTAGAAATAAACATTTAACATCATAAAACGCAGAATCTCATTCAGGTCTTTTCCTCAGAATCATCGACAGAACTGTTTCTGCTGTCAGACACAGAAATAATATAACTAATAAAACTTCCTCTGGATTTTAAAAACACACGTGTGAATAAAATCACATTTTAACAGGAATAAAAAAACATCAATAATCAAACTCTGCTGCTCTGAGGGTGGATGTCGCCACTAGATGGCGCCCCATGAGAGGCAACTGCCTCCATCTGAGTGTGTGTGTCTCTCACTTACACCAGTGTGTGTGTGTGCTTCTCTGTGAGGATGTGTGTCTTTTTTGTGTGTTCTAACGGATATTTGTCTCCGTGTTGTGCGTGTGTGTGTTTGTGTGTGTGTTTGTGTGTGTGATTTCCCATGGTACGAGTCTTTGTGTGTTTGTTGTCTTTGTGTGTTTCTGTCCCTGTGTGTATTTCTGTCTTTGTCATCTATTTTGTCTTGTGTGTTTCTGTGTGTGTGTGTGTGTGTGTGTGTGTGTGTGTGTGTGTGTGTGTTTGCGCCGCCGAAAGCGCCTCCCAACACCTACCGCGGTGCTTGTTGGGACACCGGGGGCCACATGAACACGAACACACACATTTAAGAAACAGCAGACAACAAAAACAAACAAGCCTCCCTATATGCCAATTAAAAAAACACAGAGACACACAGGCAGAGAGAGGAAGGCGGGTTTAAGACAAAAAAAACTGAATTATTTTAGACACTCTGCAGTGAGAGCGAGAACAGAACGACGACGAGCGTCTCAGAGGCTCAAATCCTCCTGAAACATGAAACATGACAAACCACCACAGAAGAAGAAGAAGAAGACGAAGAAGAAGAAGAAGAAGAAGAAGAAGAGGAAGAAGAAGAAGAAGAAGAAGACGAAGAAGAAGAAAACAGGAGTTTGAACTCAAAACTGTTTGTTCAGTTTGTTTCTCTGCAGCAGAAACACATGTGGACACCCGAGCTTCATGTTTTCACACACACACACACACACACACACACACACACACACACACACACACAGTGAGACCTGTCACATGTGTGTAAATGAGTTGTTGAATCAAAGCAGCTGCAGCAAAAAAAAAAAAACCTCCTCGTTATTGTCACATCTATAAAACATAACCAGCAATAATCAATAATCAGTTTCAAGCTGTTTTATTCA
>JAJHUR010112656.1:0-13351 GCA_027495735.1 Lutjanus campechanus | reverse complement strand
ATGACTGTAATCATGTCAACTATACATCTCTGGAAGAAAGGGGGAGAGGATTTCTATTTCCCCAAAAGAAGTCTTTTGGTAACAATCGTCTGGAGCATTAGGGACTATTGCATGGCTGTAGGAAAGCATGGAGTGGAATGTGAGCAGCCTAAGATGGCAAGTCCAGCTTCCATTTGGATGGTTCTTTTATAGGTCTTTGAGTAACAATTGAAAGTGTTTGTGCAAAAATCCAATAAGTGAAGGGTAAATCTTGTGCAACTTGTATTTCAAATAGTGAAGACGGTGAACAGCTTTGGAGTGGATCAGTTGGTCTCTCTTTTAACGAAGCAAGGTTGTATTACAGACTGACTCTGATCCTGTGCAACTTAATATAATTCAGTGCCCAGTTCACCTCAAAGATCACTCAAAGATTTTCACAACAGAGGTTTTACTGTTGCAGCCTCGTTTGGACCCAAGCAGCTAGAATGCATTGCATCCTTCATGAAACATTTGCAGAGCTGATTTTGTTCAGGTATTTTAAATCCAGCCTGCTTTCGTTGGTCCATTGCAACACATCTCGGTATGTTACTGCCACCTGTTCATCAGTGGAATTGTGTGATACCATTGGTAGGACTGTGTATTGCGTCACCTGCATGCATTCCTGAGTGCTGTTGCGTCCCTGTGCACAAGATAAACAAAACAGGGACCCGTTCATACAAAAACGACTCTGTAGTGCTAGTAGAGGTCCAAAACTCCAAGACTACCCTCATTGTTTGTTGAACAAGTAGAAGAAAACACTCGTGACTTAAACGCTTTTCCCCTTAAACAACTCTGCAGGTTACAGTTCACTGATGGGAAGCTGTCGTTAAACTGAGATTATTTCATTTGCAGGGAACCTGGACATTCATGAGGAGCTGGAGCAGTTGGTTGCCAGGTTCCTGGGTGTTGAGTCATCTATGGCTTTTGGCATGGGCTTTGCAACCAACTCCATGAACATTCCTGCTCTCACGGGAAAGGTATGGAATTTCATTCACTTCCTTCCTTTTTTCTTTTTTTTTTTGTTCTCCGTAGAACATCGCACAGGTCTTGATTTGATTACTATATTTTTCCCCCAGTGTTTTTATAGTTACACTGCCCCCTGTACCCAGACTGTAATTGTATGGGTGGGTTACACGAGTGTCATTAACACTTTTAATGATAAGGAAAAGCACTGTTTCCTGTCTTATGTGAAAACAAGCTAGTTTTCAGATGGATGGCCAAGTTTGAAGAGTTCAGACTGTTCCACAACATGCTAGTTTCCGGCCAAAGCTTTCAAAACACTCTGCGTGCAGGGGGGATTGATATTTGACCCAGCCACTGTTGTTCTAACCCGAACAAATCACACACACCAGTCCTTACTTGCATCCTTACTTGCTCTTTTCTTGCCAATGTTGCTTAAACAGGAAGTAGAAATCTGAGCTGATAGGCGTGTGTACCTCGTGGGTTACAGCACGCTTCCTGACAACCACATGAGTGAAAAACAGATATGCAGATGGACAAAGTGGGAGAGAGAAACTTACAGCAAGACAGTTAAGATTTGAGTCACAAGGGTTCATAAAATGTCAACTATTCTGTCACTTTTCTGCTAGCTCACATTGTTATGTCATGGCATAGTTGTACGTTGTGTAACAAGCTCATGTGTTCATTGACTAGAGGAAATGGTGTGGCCTGTCTGATTGTTTGAAAGTGTTGACTTGGAGGTGAATAAGGTGGACAAGGTGTCCGCAATATTTGTGGAATAATGAGCAACACATTCCCAGTCTAGAAACTTGTACTCTGAGGAAGAAAAATCAATTATTCAATGGGTAAAAATATTGAATTATGATATGTGGTTATCTCCCATCCCTGACATATATGGACATTATTGTGTTAGTAGAGTGGAGTATTAGGCCTAAAGGTTTATGTGATCAGCTTAACCTGAACAAGCCTGGATCATTGGTGTGTTCCAGAGACGGAAGTTCGGTCTTGTTCAATGAGGAAAGTCAGATTGCTCAGTACTATAAAACTCCAGCATGTGAAATCCTGGGGTATTAAAATCACGCAAGCACTAAAGCTCTAACTAGAGTTGAATTGTGTCTGACTCTTTTGGCTAATTAGGGATGGCTGCTGTCCTGATATAAAAACTGAGATCACCAGCTATGAAAATTAAAACTTAACAGAATTAATTTAAAAAGATTTTTTTTTTCTTATGTTTTCCTCTTGTTTCAGGGTTGTCTTATTCTGAGTGACGAGCTGAATCATGCGTCGCTGGTACTGGGTGCCCGCCTGTCAGGCTCCACTATTCGGGTCTTCAAACACAACAGTGGGTGACCTCCAATAATGAGCACTACACCTAAGATCAGTTAGATAGAACTGTGATTTAAGAGTACGCTCAAGAGATGCAGTCACACAGAACACATAGGATTAAAGTGTCTGAAATGGCTCTTTCAACACCATGAGACAGGATTTAGCTATAATCTGCTCTACTCAATAGGAGAGCAAATACATTTAACATGGGTGTGAGTTACAGCAGGTTGCTTCACTCAGTCCCAATTTGTCTTGACAACACATTCCTCTGACTGTGCCTGTAAAGTTTTGGATGTAATTGACTGCCACTCTTTCTCTCTCTTATTTGTTATATTGAATCATATAGTAGAGGGTGCAGTGTGATTTTTACTGCCTACAAGAACACAATGATTCAAAGGGTTGTGATCATAAAATATTGACACTCATCCATTAATTAAAGAAAGCTCTCGTATTACTTCCGGGGAATAAAATCTGTCCTTTTCTCTGTATTGTAGACATGCAAAGCCTGGAGAAGCTGCTGAGAGATGCTATCGTACACGGCCAGCCAAGAACCCACCGACCCTGGAAGAAAATTCTCATTGTGGTGGAGGGCATATACAGGTAGACACAATATTCTCTGTCATGCATACAGTATATAAGCCTGAAAATGACCTGAGTTAGATAATTAAGCTAACTAACTTATTAAGTTTCTGTTTTTTCTGTCTCATTGTTATTTCACTGCATTTTCATACCACTGCTGTATCACATCACACTGTGTTTGCAGCCAGTCACTTGACACCCACAGTTTCTTGGGTGAGGACACATTACATGTCACTTACTTTGTACCTTTGAGAAAAAGCATGAAAACGCTCTGAAACAAATGGTTATATATATGGTTCTTTTATTCCAATACTGGTGCTAAAATAATACTTAAAAAAAAGAAGCACAGAGCTGATTTTTTTTTTCACTGACAAAAGACAAATTTGAACTTAAAATTGAGCAATGTACTGTATCAGCTGTCAGTGGTTTAAAGTACTTAAATAAGTAAAATACTTAAATATATCAAAACACTTATACAAAATTCACACAATTGTTGTTTAACATTTGTTGGACATCCTGCCATGTGTTGGATTCCTTTCGAGTTAAATACATCCACACTTTTGAGTGTTAACTTGGCATTTTATTTAAGACATGGTGTCACACTGCAAATGTATTGATTTACTAAGCCTGCCAATGGCCTTTAAGACTGTTTTTATGATGTGACCATGTCCCCATCTTCACTGTAGCAGCAAACTCATTTGCAGTAAAATGAAGAAGCATTTTTATAGGACAAGTGAATCAATATCTCAGTAGATTAGAGTTCATTGTAGAAACATTTCTCTACTTAACTACATACTCAACATACTGAACACAGACATATACTAATTTCACACTGTCTCATTCAAACAATGTCTTAGTAGGGATGGGTGGATCAACTCTGCAGGATTGATACTTTGATACTCACAAGCTACTCATTTACTATTAGTTCTATTAAAAAATATTGGCAATAAAATTACATAAATCCAAAAGGTGTGGCTGCATCATTTCCAAACATTTTCACATATTTTAGCTTTATAGCAAGATGCGCTATTCGTGAGAAGAAAGTGCCACACCGCTGCAACAAGAGTGACCATCCAAACATTTAAAAACGCACCCTGAGTGTTATAAGAAGTCCAAACAATAAGACAGTTATTTATTTTGCCATTTTATCGTAGCATTTCTGTAAAATACTAGACTATTTTTGACACTTACAAGCACAAACATTTAATTTAACTGCATCCATATTTACTTTTGTAAGTATTTTATCAATGGTAGGTATGTTTCATGTTATTTCCCTGTCTTTTTTGTTTAAAATTGACCATTAATTTAAAAAGCCAAACACCCATTTAAGAAATTATCAGTATTTATCTTGGCAAGATTGTAACAAAAAGAATTGGTATCATATTGAATTTTAAAAGTTTGGTATCGCCCATCCCTATTTCTCAGCCATGATGCCAAAACACTCCCTTGTATCATTTTGCTTAAATGTAGAAAATAATGGCAGTTCTGAAGTGTGCCCATTCTCCTCCAGGCATAGTGTATGCCCTGTTATCTGAAGTGGACTTACTATAAAGGAAATCAATCCTGTTGATCAATATAGTTCTCAGAGAAACTGCCTGACATACTCAATGTCCTTTACTAATGCATGTTAATGGAGTTTTGTTTCCACTGGGATTTTCAAAGTAAACTGCTAAAATATACACTGCCTACATAGACATTAACAAATACACAACTAAACAAAGGGTAGGCAGCTGCTCACATGCTCCCTCAATAACACAGAAGCTCTCTGATGTTAGGAGGTTACTATATTCTCCATTAATAGCTTTTGCCAAAATCTTGAATAGGGGGCGAGAGAGAGCTTATCACAGTCAAATTAACAATTTATTAGAGTTAGGGTTAGTTAAATGTGTCATTACTGTAGATGAGTTGTGGGACAGTGTCAAATTTATTGATTTAAAAAAAAAAAAAAAAAATTTAACATCATGTTCTTGTCCTGCAGTATGGAGGGGTCCGTTGTGCGTCTGCCAGAGGTCATTGCTCTGAAGAAGCGCTACAAGGCGTATCTGTACCTGGATGAAGCCCATAGTATCGGGGCCCTGGGACCTAATGGCAGAGGAGTGGTGGACTACTTTGGCCTGGATCCCAAAGATGTTGACATTATGATGGGAACATTCACCAAGAGTTTCGGTGCTGCTGGAGGATACATCGGAGGCAAAAAGGTGGGTGAACTCTTACACAGGTAAAACTAAGACCTTTGAGGTCAAACAATAGAACATCAAGCCTTCTCCGCTGTAAGGGACAGAACGTAATCATACAGATTACATTAGCTGAAGCACTTAGTCATCCTCTTCAGGGAACTTAGCAATTTCCAGACCCAGCATGTTGTGTGTCATTCCATTTTGGCATTGGTCAACACTGTTTACCAGCAATGGGAAATTGAGCTTCCTGTTTCTCTGAAAGGGAACCGTTTCAATGTAAGCTTTCCTTTTCAGGAAGAGAAGAACTGCAAACAAGGCTGCTGCAGTTAGCAGTGGTAAAGAAAAATATACAAATACAGAGGCAGTGCAAACACACAGATGCTAGATGCAACAATTAAAAACAGAAATGACTGACTGAAACACCTGTGCACACATTTTTTTACAGTATGATATATTGGCCAGTTACACAGTGATCAATTACATTATCTCCTACATAATACGTAATAAGTTAATGATAGTATTTTTCAAAATTTTACTTTATTTAATTTTATTCTATTTTCTTTTTTCACTGTTTTGTTTATTGAAAATGCCAAGGTATACATGGAAAATAGTTCAGTTTCTAAATTTCAATGCCTCTTTCCTGACAGGTAAATATACACATCTCAATACTTTTAGAGATAAAGGGATAGTGATAGTGGTAATAAAAATATATTTTAGAAAAACATTCTTACTGTTCTCTAATACAGAAGAAATACATTACATTTCCAGTCTATCCCTGATGGAGAGATGTTTTTACTAGGGCTGTCAAATGATTAAAAAAAATTAACTTGATTAATCGCAATACTACTCTGATTAATCACGATTAATCGCAGTTAAAATACTACATATTATATATACTAATATTGCTTGTATTTTCTTCTATTCTTTCTTATATAGTATAGAAGGATGCAATACAGTTAATCCATTACAATTACGAGACAAATCCCGTCCTGCACTGATTCAAAACGGGACGTGCTATTCAATCCTCAAATATGGGACGATTCCGTATTTCAGCGGACGGGTGACAACTCCAGTGGCGACACAGACCACAGACTGTATACACAGACAGACTCTACCCAAGTCACGTGATGCAATTAATCATGCGTTAATTTTTTTTAAACACGTTATTGTTTCCAGATTAATCTCATGCGTTAACGCTTTAACTTTGACAGCCCTAGTTTTTACTGATTACTTCAATGTTGGCACACTAATTAAATGAAATGTATTGCATCCACATTGTTATTAGAAAATAAAAGCAACTTTAATGTGATTTCTCTGTCAGGAGCTTATCGACTACCTGCGGTGCCACTCTCACAGCGCCCTGTACGCCACCTCCATGTCCCCTCCTGTGGCTCAGCAGATTATCACCTCAATGAAGATCATCATGGGAGAGGATGGGACCAAACTGGGTAGGTGCCAAAAACTGACACTAATCTCCTAAAAGTGCTCCTCTGCTTTGGCAGCAGCATTGTATAATGAGAAGAGAAGGAACGTGTTAAAAAGGCAGCTTTAATCACAATACAAGCTCAAAGATAGTTGGGCGATGGACATCTTTTTTACAATGGTCACCATTTGCAGAAGCTATGCAGAGATGCTTGATGGAAGAAGTTATTTGACCAAATTGAACATAATGACACATGTTGTGGTGGACTGAAGAAACTCTTCTTGGTGAGCTTTTCTTGCAAATGTTTTCCCTGAAACTGAAATTTCCAGGATTTCCGAGTGACAGTACAGTTCTCAAATCCAACTGATTTGAGACTGCACTGTCACAGTACTGGTACAGTATTTGGGATGCCCTTCCATCAGTGACCACAAGATGGCAGTATAAGCCTGTGGCTCAGACTTCATTCATTACTACAAACCTGAGGTCTGTAGCAGTCTGGCGGACACAAATTTGTTTTCTTTCAATTCACATGAGCCTTGCCACCTTTTGTACTTTGGCTCCTTTGTACTGACTGTTTGTTTACTGTGGAAAGTTTTCCCTCGCAGCCAAGAGAAAAAGGTTTCTATCTGTGGCCAACTGGCAATTATTTACCAGTAAATAAAGGTGTGTTAGACAGCCTTATCAAACGCCATGTGTAAACCCATTCTAGATATAATGTAAATGACACACAGGTCCATGCCCTTCATACATTTCCATTTACATCATGCAACTTGCAAATACAAAACTGGGTTCAAATGTCAACATTAGTACATTCCTGTTTTAGTGTCTTTTGATTCTTATTTTTCCACGTGAGTGACAGTGGTGGGAGTCCTCCCTGAGTAAATCTGTATAACTTCTGAGAAACACGTTTGTAAGCTGTAGAGTTGCTCCTGGTTACAGGTGATTTTTTTCACAACCCAATCTGATCATGGTAAAATAAAACCTGCAGTTTAATTGAGTCTCCTCAGCATGGTTTAGCATATTTGAAGGCCTCTCTATAGTCAGCAGCCTTTACTCCTGTCTCTATCTTTGGGGATGTGCATTTTTTAAAAACTGCTGGAAGGTCTTGAACCAGTGGTATGCTGACACTTCTACCCTTTGCCTTTATGGCTTTCAGATGTGTGTTTCTTTGTGTATGTGTGCTTCTTTGCCTTCACGCTGGGTACAAAGCAGCATGGTGCTCAGGGCCAGAGATCTGTGCAGATCAAACACTGCTGGACTCATCTCCAACACACACAAACACATCACTAAGTCTTGTTTTTCTTGCAGGGCGGCACCCCTCTTTACTCTTTACGGGGCTTGATTGATGCTGCCCCCTTAAAATGCTGATAGAAGCTCAGGTTACCTTGCATTAGGCACAGGAATAAACACCTGGAGCAACCTTTTATAGTATGACTGTTGCACATTGTCATCAACTCTTTCTCCAAACCATTGCTGGGAAGAGAAGGCCAGACCGGCTGACCTTCCCACTTTTCCTTGTAGGAGAGTAACAATGACAGTCTGATTGGTTGCAGCCCTGTCACTGTTTGAAATTCAGGCCTTTGAAGATTCAGACAGTGACACAAAGTCAAAGTGACAGTTGAGCTGCCTGCTAACAGTTTGTTGCAGCGTTCAAGTTGCTCAGGACGGCTGCTCATGGTTCCTGGCAAAGGCGTGCATTAAAATGGACATTTGTTGTTTGAAGCTTGCATCAATCAAATATGTGGATGGGAAATAATAACACAAGACAGGGAAAGTTCTCGTCAATCTGAGAAAAATCTTAAAGCACTCGAAAAGCAAAATGTCTGAATATCATATGCTACTGTTTTTGTTTTTTTGTTTTTTTTTTTGTTTTATCACTTGGTGCTGAGAATAACTTTGGATTCCTTGACTGTGGAAAACAAATGTCTGGATAAATATAATGTCAGACTTTGTTGTGTCTCAGGGTGCTTTGAAGCCGTGGTGTTCCTGCTCTGTTTTTCAGCACAGTCAGGCAGATGTGTGTTGCTGTTGGCGCTTGGTGCCATATGGTTATTTGTTTGGTTAAGATGCTATCTCTGGAGGCTCAGCCTGAGGATTCACTGAGGGAATACACAGTGCGCATCAGACTGACACGTGAGGATTGATGCCCGTTTAGTTTCAGCCCCTTGACCTCGACTGTAAAGAATCCTGGTTGTCTTCAAAGGCGAGTGCTGTAGTGCTGTCTCCAAACAAGTGTAGGACATGATAAAAGACATTATGTTTAGACAGGATGTTTTACACTTATCCTTTGGATTATTTTTAGGTTTTTTGCTCACATGGTTTTGTTACTGCAGCACACCAACTTTGCCTTGTGCTTTCAGAATATATTCATGTTCTGTAATTTAAAAGAAGGCTAAATAGCTTGTACTCTTGCAGTTATCTACCATAGATGATATCTTCATTCTAAATCATTTATCTCCTTTGGAGATGATGATAGGCCTTTTCATCAGAAATATCCCACTCGAGGTTGTGCTGTTGTACCGAATATCAGCATGGCTGTGATTATCAGTTGCTTGTTTGCAAGCGAGCACCATTTAATAGTTAACAGGAGTAAGTGACAACAGATTTTGATTTGTTTTTTTATTTAATGATTTGTCTGGCTCAGCCAACACAAATAGTTCTGCAACTTCAGAGGTACTAACTTAGTTAATGTAGTAGTCTGGACTGTCACAAGACTGTATTCAGCTCGCTTTTCTTAACCCACTGAATGTCGATGTTTATATTTTTGAGAATTACCCTGGTGCGGACCAAACAACTGTACCAAGACTTCTGCTTGAAAAGGGTGGTCGCGGTTCGCTTCCAACTGATCTTCGGTGCCGTTTGTTTGTGGTCTGAAACAAACAAAGCAACCACAGGAATTCAGAATAGCAGATGATTTTAGTGTGAAAATGTGATCAGGAAGAGATTGTATAAACAATCTGTATAGGAAATGTATATATTTCATTCAAATCATTTTGCTCTCATGGCAACACATATGTGCAGGTATTTTCCCTCATTAATAGGTCAAAAGCTGTTAAAACTGTCGTTTTTGTATCCTATTTCACTTACTTTGTCTGACTAAAAAGTGTGTGACAGTGATCCCATAGTAGTAACTCGTGTAGTCAAAAGTCCAAGTGCTGTTATACTGTCTGTCAGCACACATGGATTGCCTCTTGTCCAGTCAGTTTACTTGGTTAAAATTAACTGTTGTATAAATTAAAAATATTTAAATATTGAAATATATAAAAATATAAATATTAAAAGGGGGAGACACAGGTGTTACCAATGAGCCTAGTTAAGGTTCCATTCCATTTAATGTTGCAGAGCCTTTCCAGTGAGCCAACAGGTTTAATAGCTGTGTTTGACCTGAATGGAATGGAATCTTAATTCATATCATTGGTAACACCTGTCTTTACATTACTATTTCATGTGAAAATGGCTGCTGTGAAAAATGTCTGTCATACACTTATATGAATCTAAGAAGCTTATATAATAACTGAAAACAGAGTTGGGCCTGCACACCACCACAGGTGTTGTCAGTTATTGTGGCTGATTAGACCTCTGTACAGGTTTCCTGTAACTGCGTGCGGTCACCAACTTCATGTACTTATAGCAATAATAAAGCAGGAAGTTGTGCTCTCACAGGTGCAACAGGAGGTTTCTCCACACAGAGCTGATGAGAAGAGGTCTAATCAGGCAAATTAAGTGAAAACACCTGTGTGGCTGCACCATGGGTGAGAGGGGACTTTCAGTATTGATGCAAACTGGTCCAACTGGTCAGTACTTATTATCAAGGTGTTCTAATTGCAACTGAACACCGGTAGACCTTTTTCACAGCAGCCATTTTGACATAAAAAAGTAGTGTAAACACAGGTGTCACCACTGATACTAAGTAAGGTCCTGTTACATTCAGGTCAAACAGAGTCAGGGTGCTGCTGTTGTGGATGTTGGCTCACTGGAAAGGCTCTGCTGCACTAAATGAAACAAGACTTTTATTATTATCATTGGTAACACTTGTGTTTGCTCTACTATTTCATATAAATATGGATGCCATGAGAAATGTCTATTTGAAATAGAGTACAGTCTTATTCAAGGTGTTGAGCTCCAGTTATAGTAAAGTAAGGCAAATGTACCACCTAAAAACATATCAAGTAAAATTTAAGTAGAAGTAATAATCCAAGTGGACCCATGTCTTGAAATATCCCTTTGTTTATCTGTCCTTTCCAGGTGCTGATCGCCTCAGACAGCTATCAGAGAATACCACCTACTTCCGCAGGAAACTCCGCGAGATGGGCTTCATCATCTACGGCAACGATGACTCACCCGTCGTACCCATGATGCTCTACATGCCTGCCAAAATTGGGTGTGTGATTCTCCTCCATTTCATATTACGTGATATTTTCAATGCTTTGAACATCAAGGATAATTAGGATGGCTGATCAGAAGAATCCCCCGGAATGATTTCACATTTGGATAAAACATAAAGGCTCTAATTTAAATGACTTTTCTTACTGTTGTCTCTTCTCCAAATAGAATCTGACTTGGTGTGTGGAAAGATGTTTATGATTTCAGTTTCACACATTAAAGAGAACATCATCTAAGATGTGGTGCTGGTGGTGCTTGAGACATCAAATCATCAGTTAGATTTGCCAAGTGTTGCCCTTGGTCAAATGTCGCTGTTGCTTTTCAGGGCATTTGGTCGGGAAATGTTAAAGAGAAACATCGGCACAGTGGTCGTCGGCTTCCCAGCAACACCCATCATCGAGTCAAGGGCACGGTTCTGTGTGTCAGCTGCCCATACCAGAGAGATGCTTGACACAGTAAGTCATCCAATGAGTCCACTGTCTGAAACACAAAATGAAATGTATTTATAGATATGTGTATTGGTTTATCGGGTAAAACAACAGAAAACACTTTCAGGGGCAACTCCCCCTCTAGAAAAACAAAGAAAAATCAAAAAACAGTATAAGACATAAGACTCCCATGTTCTATTAAAATACAACCCCAATTCCAAAAGTTGGGACACTGTAAAATGTAAATAGAAACTGAATGCAATGATTTGCATTTTCAACCTATATTCAATCCACTACAGTACACAAGCAAAACAATATACAAAACACCTGTTTGGAACTTTCAGCAGGTTAACAGGATGACTGGTAACAGGTGATTGTATCATGAGGCATCCTCAAAAGGCTCAGTTGTTCAAAAGCAAGGATGGAATGAGGTTCATCACGTTGTGAAAAACTGCTTTGGCAAATAGGCCAAAAGTTAAAGTATAATGTTTCTTAACACAAAACTTCAAGGAATTTAGGGATTTCACCTTCTAAAAGATTATCCATCTGTGAAGGCCCCATTAAAGCTGAAAGGCACATACAGGTTTTGGAGCAACATAAGCTAGTGCTGTGCGACATTACGATATATATCGTAGTGCGATAGAAAAATGTCTATCGTATGATATAATCCTCTATTGTTTATATCGTAATTTTAATGTGTGGGCTGTGGTTAGCTTGGCTAATCTAACTGCAGCAACGCTACTGATATTTACTCTATTGACGGCAATTATTAGCTATATAATATTGTGATATTTAGTTTATGCTATATACGAGATCCTACCGGTCAAAGCCTTTTACTTTTTAGTGGGTGGAGGCTCTCCTCCTCCTCAGATGAAGACGGCTCTGTCACATATTTTTATGCTCTAACGCGCAACAGCGTCTGCAATCGCAAAATGGGTCATTTATAGAAGTTGTTAACTTTGAAAAATAATTAAGACATGAGAAAATACCCTTTTAGAATTCAGTTTATGAAGTTTATCATTTATAGTTAGGTTTTATTTAGCTGAAGGCAGACAAAGTCAAAACTAAACGGAATCGGAGTCTCAGCAGGATAAGACGCACCTGTCTCCCTCTCTCCGCCACACACACACACACACACACACACACACCACACAATCAGCACACATACACAGACTTTCTCAGCGATGTAGAAGTGTCCTGAAGTGGCGATACGCGCAGGGCGACTGCTCGCTCTGTTGATAGTAATTATAAGCTACATAATATTGTGATATTTAGTTTATGCTGTAGGCAGGATCCTACCTGTCAATGGCTTTTTCTTTTTAGTGGGTGAAGGCTCTCCTCCTTAGATGAAGACGAATGATCAGGTGAAAATGACGATCAGTCACAGTGATATTTCTCCCTCATCAGATTCTCCCATACCATAAACGGTTCAGAAGTTATTTAATGTTTTGTGAAACATGTGAAAGCGTTGCACCGATGGAACGCCATGTGGAACGCCCGGCTTAGCATTGATGCTGCGCTCGGTTTAGCGTCTGTTCCCGTACCACGTGATTACACGCACCCAATACGGTCCCTTGTTGTCGTAGAGCAGTGGTCCCCAAACTACGGCCCGCGGGCCGGATACGGCCTGCCTCCACATTTGGCCCGGCCCCCTGAACAATACCAGAGGCGCATTATGATTTTTTTTTCAGTCTGGCCACGCGATCGAGACTAATACACGCATAGAACGTGACATTCTATTCCACCCTTCTGCAGTCTGTGCCCCTATCTGAGCATTTTTGCTTTCTGGCACTGTCTGTTTCTTAAACTTTCTTAAATCAACCGCGCCGTTTACATGGTGAGTAAATGAAATAACTCTGTGTTGTACTGTACTGACGTTTTTGGCCGCGCGAGTCAAACTGTGTTGCCGCTAAGTTGCATTTTCATGACCGCTGATATCACGGAGAGCCGCGCCTGACATGAGCCGCGAGCCCGACTCCTCTCCAAGCGGGCTGCGGGCTCTCTGTGGCGCTGACCGCGGCTCAGTCTCCTGTCTGTCCCCCTCCAACAAGCGGGTG